>JANHFT010004488.1:638468-652106 GCA_032467955.1 Pseudoxenodon macrops | reverse complement strand
CCAGGTTTGGGTGGGGGCGTGGCCAGGGGAGGGAGGTGAGTTCCACCACCTTTTCTCTGAGAAAAAAAGCCCTGCTCAAACATATATAAAACCTTAATACATTTCAACAAAACATTCAAACAAATATTACTAAATTGAACTAATCAGTTACATTGCTAACATATACATTAACAGCTTAATCTGGAAGCATATTATTTTTAATCTACAAAGTATTTAATTTATGACATCTATAGGCAAATATGAAGAAATGTAGCTTTTTAAAATATAGCACTTATATTGGAAGGTAAATATGTGGAAGTTATTTAGAAATTTCTTAATTTCATTTAAAAGACAAAACATGGAAAGGAAACTTTTGATTGCAGCCTTATATTATGCCTTGAATTTTAGGGGAAAAACATTAAGAATAATAAAGAGACTTTATGGGGAACCTTTCCAAAATGCAGTACCCTATTTATTCCTCAAAAACATTTTTTTTGTCCTAAATTTTAACTCTTATTAACAGATTTGTAAAGTCATTTTTATAGCACGATGTCTAATACATGGAGCAAGAGAGGGTTTTTTTTTGTTTACAAGAAATGCATAGTTACTTTTTAAAGGCATTTTTAAAAAAATTACCTGGGTCCCAACTGTCTCCTGGAAACATCGTCCAAGTTGTGTTTTAGCAGAAACAGGAAAAGTATGAGTGATAGGCTGCTGATGAATGTAGGTTGAATGAATTTTCTGGGTCTTTTGAAATGGTAGGCTTTGATAAGGACTTTGGGAATGTCCAGATGTGGGAGGCTTTGGTTTTGGTTTTTGACCTGCTGAAGTGCTGTCAATCCTTGAAACTTGATGAAACTGCACAGAAGCTTCAGGTGGATGTTTAACATGGATATTTACAAAGTTAGGAGGAATTTTCACTGTAAAAGTAAGAAATCAAGCATTAAAAATCTGCAAATAAGAGAAGACATTGCTTAACTTGGAAATTATGTATTGATTTTCATAGCAGCATTTGAAACACCTTAAATTTTGCCAAAGACTGCTGGATTATAAAATAATACAGGGTAATAAGTTAGAAGCACACACGCATATGCAATCTTCCTCTTCCTTGAGAAGGAAAGTCCCTCGTGATTTTGAATCCAGGATTATGATTAAATTCACCCAAATGTAGAAGAATCATTAGCCAATTTTAAATCCAGTCTTATTCTTATATAAATATTGGTTTGGGTCAGTGGTGGTTTTCTACTGGTTCACTCCGGTTCAGGTAGCGGTGGTGGGAGGCTCCGCCCACCCACCTGGACATCATCACGGACGCTCTGGGCATGCACGTATGCACACATTTCCGAGCCAATAGTAAAGGTAAGTGAAACCCACCACTGGTTTGGATACACTTAGACATAAACCCTAACTTAGATGACATGTACACAGTGAGAGAAGAAAAGATGTACAAAATGATTGGGAATTGTAGATTATTAAGTATCTTTTTTTGGCATAAGACAACCTGTGAATATGATAATTAAATTCTGGATCAAAATACCATTTGAATTACACTAATTCAATGAATTAGAGGAAAAATATATATAAAAAAGTTAAAAGCTGGTCAGCCAATTATTTTTTAAATACTCAAGATTTTCTTGTATATAAAACACTGTAACATTTAGCAAAGGTCTGAACTCAGCTCTAAGGGTAGAATTAAATGTTTGCAATGGCTATTTGAGAAAACTTGTTCCATCTCCTCCCCAAAAACCCCTTTCCCAGACATTTTAAGGAATTTAAGAATAGTTTGACATTTTATAGGAGAACGATTTAAAAGCTGCTCCTTGAAGAAGGTGGGTGACTTACAAATATGAAAAATAAACAAACAAATAAACAATAAAAGAAATCTGTCAAGAAAAAATCCAGTGTCGATATCCTGAAATCTAATGTGAAAAGTAAATCTGTGACTTTGAAATATATTGATGAAGTTGCAGGCTTTAATTAATTGTAATATCTAAGTGAAAAGGCTGAACACATGATTTCCATCAAATTAAAATAAACAGAGGAGATACAAACTGAATGCATGAAAACCACAAGCTCAGAAATTAATGGCACACACTTCTCAATTGTTGTCTGACAACACAGATATGAAAAAGGTAAGGAACACCCATCAAGCATGGAAAGATAAGTCATTTTCATTTGAAAATCGCACTTTTTCAACTTCACAAAGAAGATAAAAATATTTTTTGGTTAATTTTTCACTAACATTTTTTAAATAATTAATGATTGTAAATGCAAGAATGCAATGAATGCTACAAAGCACATTGTGTCATTCTTGTAGGCTTTGAATGTCAGATCACAGCTATGTGAGGAGACGTTACCAAAGTCTCTGATAACTTGGCAGGTTAAATTATAAAGTCTCGTTGCAGCCAACCTAGAAATCAAGCTGGAGAAGAGAGATAGGGGAAAAAAGTTTACCTCTGGTTCCTTGCTGCCCAGGTACAGTCAGTGGTAAAGTATGTGTGGAATGGATGACATGAGATCCCACAGTTTTGCTTACTTGTTGCGAATTATGATAAAGTTGCGAAGTACTTCCACTCTGCACAGGGATCTGGCAGAGTTTACCAGTGTAATTAGGAGGACATTGGCACTTGTCTCTTGAGCTGCACTGCCCACCATTCATGCAAGGAAGGTGGCAAATAACTGAAGGAGAAAAAAAATCCCAGAGAGACTAGTATTATTATTTTTTCCAGAAGCACTGTTAATATCATTACTAACTTTTTTTTTCTAATGGCAAACAGACTTCCTATTATCTGCAGTGTTGCCACGGGATTTTTATTCAGATGCAAATCAATGGAACATTTCCAATTATAACCAAGCTTAAGTTCAACCTCATGATAAATATGCAATATCCCATTTGAATTCAATGGCACGATGCAGTGCAAGACTAAGGTATATCTGTGATATAGGCAAGAAAACTGAAATGAGATCATTGTAATTAGACATGTACAATTTTATATTGGAACAGGGAATCTCACACTTCTCAAAGAACCCCTGCTGGTGCAGTGGTCAGAATGCAGTAATGTAGGCAAACTCTGCCCACACCTTGGAGGTCGATCCAAATGGGGCTCGAACTTGACTCAGACTTCCATCCTTCTGTAAAACGAGGAGCCAGATTGTTGGGGGCAATATGCTGACATTGTAAGCCATACAGACAGTGCTATAAAGCACTATGGAGCGGTATACATATATAAGTGCTATTGTTATTGTTAATATAATTAACCAACTGACCAAATTGTCTATAATGTAGTGGGAATCATATCAGTTTTCTCCAATTCACACACAAAACAAAAAAATAACTATGAGCACCTTACATCTTGTTAGTTCAAGATGGCAAACAGATAGATGAAAAGATAGTATAATACTGAACATTACAAACAGTAAAATGTCTAAAATGCTATTATTTTGTTATTAAAAAGATGATTTTTCCCAGATAACACAGCAAGGTGGTGCATCAGTCAATTTAAAAAGAGCCAGAATCCAACTCCGAGAATCTATAGAATAGTCCTTTCAATCAATCTGCAAAGGTTTCCTTGGCCACTCCTCACCTAGGAGAGATAAAATTATCTGAAATGGAGTCATCAACTGGCTAGATTCATTGAGAGAAAGGCTGTAACGCTCAGGGTGAACTTTTGCTTAAATCTCTGACCAAGTACAAAGCAAAGATGGCCAAAATGGTTACTCTTCTATGTGGCTGTTTATGTGGTCAGTGATCAGTGATATGCAGTGGCGGATTAAGGCTCACTGGTCCCCTAAGCACTGAAAAATCTTGGTGTCCCAAGATTCAAATTTTATCAATATTTAAAATAAATCTTCATGTGGTTTTTCCCCCCTCAACTTTGTGGTGCCCCCTTTAGGCCTGGTGCCCTAAGCACATGTTTAGTCTACTTAATGGTTAATACGATCAGTGGGGGACAGAGCAGGTTGGTGATCCTATTAGAGAACCAATTTGCCTCCTGCAGCAATTATCCAATTTCGGTGCCATATTCAACTACACACTTGGTACTTTTTGCATTATCATCAAAGTTACTGAGATAAACTCTTGAATTTATAGCTCATAAAAATGGGAACAAAACTGATGGTATCAGTACAAATAAATCTTGAAGTACATTGGGTTCAGTAAACAAAAAAAAACCCTACTTTTGTTTCTCATAGTTTTTAGCCACTATTTTTATATGATAATTGTTAACCTACATACCTGGAAGATAAAAAAAATAAGGAAAAATAAGCAGCAAAGAACTTTGCTTTGCCAAAGACCATCTGTTCTTTGCATGCAAAGTATTTCACAAATGTTGATGGAGTGGACCAGGTGGCTATGTTCTGCAAGATAGTCTTGGAGATCGCCCTAGGGTAGGAAGAAAAAGTATCCATGCCCTTGATGGAGGGATTTTTCACCTCAGCCCAGAGGGACTCCTTTGCCAACTTATAACATAGGATGATTGTGGAGAGGAGCCAAGGAGAACGCTATAGGGAAATTCGAAAATCCTGCTACGGATTAACTGGACAAATGAGCAGACAGTGATACTTCATGAATAGTGTCATCTATCCAAATTAAAGAGGAAGACCTATGGAAGTCCAGGCTCAGACTAAGGGTATCAGCTTGCAGATCAGAGGAAATCTGGAATGACAACATCTGTTGTAACCTCTTAAGTCCAAAATGCCAGATCAATGTGCAACATGACCTGATGCTAATGCAAAGAAAGAAAATGAGCAATCCAACATAGGCACAAAGTTAAGTTGCCTAATTTTATAGCCTCGGAAGCAAGACATTTAAGTAAATAAATAAATAAGAAAAAAAACACCAAAAGATTCAAAACTAAAACAGGTGCTAGAGGACCATTGATAGCCTTCAAGCCAGACTAAAAGTCTTAATTAGTATATTAGTGTATACTGCGGTAGTATATTAGTATATTATACTACTATATTATCAGAATAGTAAGGCATTTTTTAAAAATGCAGCTAATGGTGAGGAAAAGAGGGTCCCATAGATGAAAAGTGAAAAATTGCTTTGATGTCTGATAATAATGGAAAGACTAAACCATCATAGCTCAATAGCAGTGTTATTGGGCTGAAAATAACACTGAAGCTGTTTTCCAGAGAAGCAAAAGCATGTCTATCTTCTCAGTTCCTATTACAGTATAATCTTTCCATTTCTTTGCACTAAGAACTTCTTAACATTATCTAGATGACTACTTACAATATATGATGAAAGACTTTATTGGAACAACTACAAGTTGAGGCTGATGGAATTACCACAGGATTTTATGGAAATAGTTGTTTCCTCTTGGATTTACAGTAACAGAGTATTGAATACAGGAAAACTTCCTTTTATATCACCATGAATCTGGAGTCAAGTACAATTAGTTTATTTGTAAAAAAATAATATGCTTGGTGAAATATTAAAGTATTATGCCCATATGCCAGGGAGAATGCCACTATTACACTTTTACAGGCACAAAAGATTGTTAGTCTTATATGAAAGACCTGGTCCCGTCTTTTGAAGCCCAAAGTGATTGTTTATCTGGAAACGTTACAATAAAAGAACTAAGATCAGTGCAATACCTAATGCATAATTATAACCTACAAATAACTAATTTACTGTATATTATACTTCATTCAAATAGCAATAGCACTTAGACTTATATACTGCTTTACAGTGCTTTGCAGTCCTCTTTAAGCAGTTTACAGAGTCAGTATATTGCCTCCAACAATCTGGGTCCTCATTTTACCCACCTCAGAAGGATGGAAGGCTGATTCAACCTTGAGCTTGGTGAGATTTGATCTGCAAATTGCAGGCAGCCGGCAGTCAGCAGAAGGAGCCTGCAGTACTGCACTCTAACCACTGTGCCACCGTGGTTCATGAGTCCAAGACAGCAGGGGTGGGTTCTAATTTACCTTGCCGGCGGTTCGCTGGCTCCCACGCCATGTGGGCGCACCTTGCGCGAGCATGCGCAATAGAAAAAAGCCCCAAAAAATTCAAAAAAAGAGAGAGGCTGAAAACAAGAAATGTTTTGGCTTCTGCGCATGCGCAGAAGAAAAAAAATCCAGAAAAGGAAACCCCCCCCAAAAAGGCCGAAAACAAGATGGCAACACATGTGCAGTGCCAGAAACTTGGCTTCGGCACATGCGCAGAAGAAAAAAAAATCCCCAAATTTTTTCCCCCCAAAAAACAAAACTTCCCAAAAAAAGATGTTGTCGCCCATGGAGCAACAGAACCATCTCCGTGACGTCACCAGCGGCCTACTACCTACTCGGTAGAACCAGTCCAAACAGGTAGGAACCCACCTCTGCAAGACAGATACCATTAAATATCTTGTGAAACTGAAAGTTATTGTTATATAAAGATGTATGATCCTTGGTGCTCTCTGAACCGTTTTTGCCTGCAGACATTTCATTATCTGACTAGATAACATCACCAGTGCACTATGAATTGAACATCTACAAGCAAGCAACCAAGCCCAGAGAGCACCAAGGACTCCCCAGTTTAACCCTGTGCTACATATATTCTCTTCTATTGAAAGTTATTTGAATATCCCTCCTCAAATAAAATATTTTAATTGAAAAGAGGAAACACTCCTTCACAAAGAAAAGGTCATGAACTCTCTAGCAATAGCTTTATATGCAGAGAACATGTCTGGCAATGACCTCCATCACTTACACTGAAAAGGCAAGTTATTTGATATTTTATGGATAAAATCCTACATAGAAGCTTGACTCTATCTGGCAATAAAATATAAACCCTAATTTAATATAAACAAGATAAATCTCCATCCTTTAAGATCATTTAAGCACCTGCTTCCTGAAATGACTGCTTCAATCAGCTTAATCTACTTAATTTGTGATCTCCAGGTCCTGAACAGTATATGTGGCATTATTACAGAGAAGATCAGAGCACAATATTATGGCCGCATTCATGAAAAAGAATGCATGTATTTTCTGCTGAAACAAGAATTCCAACTGAAATGCAGTTCAATGCACTAGTTAAAAGGAAAAAAACTACGGGGAAATTCCCATGCTACTTGCAAGACAGACTGAACTGCCATTTATGAGATAAATCATATGTGAATTCTTCTTCCTATCCTGGATTTTATATGTCTAGAATTAATCTCACTTCCTTCCCTGCATCTTCACAAGTGTTCATAATCTTACCTGGCATGACAGTTCCTAACACATTCCAATACATCATGGGATACATCATGGGATACATTTCTTAACCATGGCAGCTTTAAGATAGGTGAACTTCAACTGAGTCATCATGCTATATAGGACTTTACATCATGTTAAATAGGTGTTCTGACCCAGCTCCCAGAACACGACAAACCTTCTGTAGTTAAATCAATGATTCCTTTATTACGAGCGCCAGCAGCCCCGGCAAAAAGTTTCTCTTTCACTGCAGACTAACAAGTTCATCTCCGCCCTCTGCCTTTTATCCCCAGAGCTAGGGTGGAGCTTCACTAGCTTCCTTCCCAAGGATCGGCCCACGGATTTCCACTGCTCTCCTTTCCTCTGCCTTCTGCGCATCCACACATCAGGCACTGGACCCAGCTGTTCTTCCTCTTCTTCATCAGCCACCTCCAGACCTGGGGGCTCTTGACTCTCCATCTGAAGGCTGACAGACAGCCCAGGATCTGCCTCTGTCTCTCTCTGACAGCTCCATTTCTTTTTTCCCCTCGGAGTTCTCAGGTTGCCTTGATGCTGACCCTCACTCCCACGCTTCCTCCAAATCTGATTTGGCTGCTGGAGGAGCCGGGCCCAACAGGCTACAACAATAGGGTTTTAATCTGGACCTGGAAGTATACTGACAGCTAATCCAGCAACCTTGGAATTGGGATAATCTTACAATTACGACATTCAATAACAAAATGTTTTCCCTCAATCATCACTTCTTTACACAATAAAATTTTCTTCTTACTGTTTTTCTATGGAACAATTATGATTATGTTTTAAAAGATGATGAAAGAATGAGAGACGACACAGATCATTGCCTAAAGGCTGTTTCTAAACTTTCAAAGCAAGAGTCACTTATAGATTTATGATAGTAGATATTAATTTCTTAATGAGCCAGAGTATTGCCCTAATAGAAAGTCTACTGTTACTTAAGTTTGCAGCCATTGAGCATTAGTAGAATTCCTATTGTGTTAATTTAGTGTTTTAACTTAAAGGAGACAACATGTTTCAAATTTAATATCCCCAACCCTCCATTGTGCTAAATATTGTTTGCCTTACATTCTCATGTATTCTCATTAATTAATTAAAATAGTTATTAGCCTACGCAGTTGTCAATCAATCAGATTAGAGCTGGGAGGGACATTGGAAGTCTTCTAGTCCAACCCCCTGCTCAAACAGGAGACCCTATACCATTTCAAACAAATGGCTGTCCAATCTCTTTTTAAAAACCTCCAGTGATGAAGCACCCACAATTTCTGAAGGCAAGCTGTTCCACTTATCCTCACTGTTAGGAAGTTTCTTCTTAATTACAGGTTGCTTCTCTGCCTGATTAGTTTCCATCCATTGTTTCCAGTCATTGTTTCTGTTTTTTTGGAAAATAAGTTGACCCCGTCTGCCATATGTGTATCTATGCATGTAAGATCCGTGTATCTGTCATCTATGTATCTAAGCATGTATCAAGATGCATAAATCCCCATATCAATCAGTTGCTCTGTCAGCAGCAGCTTCTGCTTATGTCAGAAGCTGCTGTTATCTCAATCAAGCAAGGATCATGTGATCCAAGAATACAAGATCAGTTCTAGCTAAGTATTTAGGTTAGAGGTTAATGTGTGGTGATAGCAGGCAGCTCTGTGGTATGTTCTCTTCTCATTTGTTCCCCAAACAAATTCAAGCTATGTGGCTCCTGAATGGAATCCATTCATCTCCTCAAAGGTTTTATGAAGCCACACACAATGTTCATCATTGGAATAGAATGCCATGTGGTAAGTCACCATTACTCCAAGTCAAGTATTAGTAAGAAATAGCCTCCCCATGGCTAAGAGGAATTTTAATTATCAGTGATACTGTAGAAAGCACAGAAGTTAAACCCTAAAAGACCTTATGCTCCGAATATTCTTTTTGCTCAATAAATCATTTTGTGAAATTCAAAAGCTTTCACAACTTTTATCGTTTAATCCAATGAAACATTTTTCCCTTCATTTGTTTCTGTGGGCCCAAGCAAATTATTAAAATGTTATGAATTATGTATTCCTTGAGCAATTATGTGGCTTGGCCTAAACAATGAAGCAGATGAATCATTCTTAATCCTTGAATGTAATTAAGCAAAAAAGAGAAAAAGTATTAATGATCAGTCAACCCCTTTATTAAAAAAAAGGGGCATGTAATCATATTGGTACATTGGGGGAAAATATCTGAAGCAGAATTAGGTGTTTTTTTTTTAAGTTCTAATTCTGCAGGAGTTTCCAATGGCGGATAGATTTAGAATGTTCATGGGCTATATTGTAGGCCGTTTCACAAAAGGGTCAATTAGGGTTATAGTTGCTGACACCTTGCAAACAACTTCTTGACTGTTTTCATTTTTTACAACCTTTCCCACCAGCTTCCCACAGGCAAATTTCTCCTGTCACTTTTTTTCCTGAGGAGCTTCTCTTATAGAGTATGTGAGATCTCCTATTCCATAGAATGCACTTGGGCCACAGCACCCCCTCCCCCACTCACTTACACTTGCCCGAAACAGTGGTGCTCTCTTACCAGACCACATTTGTGCACTCTTGTGGCAACACTGCCCCATTCCTCCCAGCCTGCACACACTTGCGCCTCCCAGCAACACCTGCTTCCCCGCCTGCCTGCACCTTACTCCATGGTAGTTGCCCAAAACCCTGCCTGCCTGCTTGTGAGTCGCCCAGAACTTTCAACTTCCTACTACCTGCCCCAATGACTTTGTTTGTGGGACAAGTTAGTTAAAACAGCAAGTACCTTCCAAACATCATAAACTTCTCAAGACAGCTGGCCTTCAGCTAATGTGATCAAACTATCATCTGAGCCTGGTCATTTGTGTCTCAGTGAGAAGACTGACTGATTTGTTCTATGATTTGTTTTTTGGACCATCCCCAATATTTTCCATACTTTGGTTTTCTTCAATACCAAACTTAAAAAACATCAATGCTTTTTCTATCCTGCTTTTTCAAAGTCCAACTTTCACTTCTACAGAGTGTCACAGGAAGAAGTGTCACAGGAAGGAATTGACTGCGCATTTCTGATCTTCATAGATATAGTCACATTAAGGAATCTGAATAACTTTTCCAAGGCCTTTATTATTAACAGTCAAGTGTAGTCTTGTACTGTTGACAGTTGATCCTAAAACGCAAAAGCTGCCTACACCTTCCATACTGTATCTTCATTATCAATTCTAAGGCTAGTCGCTGTACATACTGTATCTGTTTTTTTTTTTTAATGTTTAATTCTATTTTTTCACTGTGCTGCTTCACTTTAATTACTAGAGCTCTCAAATCATTTGCATTTTCAGTTATCAGAGTGGTATCACCTGCATAATACAATTGACTCCGTTTTTTTTCTTCCAATTGTAAAGCCATCCTAATATTTTTCCAGTCCAGCCTTTCTCATTATTTAATCAATGTAGGTTGATTAAATAAGGAGAGAAGATGCATTGTTTTTCCATCCTTTGCCAACCTGGAACCAATCTATTTTACCATGTCCTATAGCCTTCTTGTTTGGTAAAGACCAGAGTGCTGATTTAACTTTTGCAACTGGGTTTGGTTTTTTTTTTGTAAATAAGGAATAATTTTAAGTAGCTTGATGTTGACATCTCTACTGTACAGAATGCCTACATACTTTTTTCCATCTTTCTTTGATCTTTCTATTTGTTACTATTTGACCATTGACATACCATTTTGTTGGAACCTTCAAAACTCCTTCAGAGTTCAGAGAACTTTTTTTCCATGTCTGTTTCCACCTTTGTTATCCTTATAGATGTTGCTGTACAATTGCTTCTTGACTTTTTAAACGCCTCTCTGAAATTCTTATGTTAAATTTCTTCCTGTGAAAGCTTACGAAAAGCTACTTATGAAAGCTGATTTAATAGCAATAAACAATGTTAAGGGATAAATTCACAATGAGGAGACTAAGAAAATTATTATCAACTGTAACTCTGTTAGTCATGACAAATTCCTAGCACAAGAACTATTATACATGGAAAACATCGATAATGAGTGGAAGTCACTTTCCCTATAGCAATGCCTTTGTTGAAAGATATATTATAGTAATAGCATGTTTCTTGCGGATAGTTCAGTGGGAACGCCTCAGTTTTAAAGGATGCATCCAGGAGTAATATTTTCTCATCCATGCTATTTGCACAAATGCCTAGTTGTCATCTTACTGGCAAGCAGGTTTTACAATTAAACCTGTAAAAACAGACAGAAACTCAATCCATTTTGTGGCAAGGAAACAGTAACTATTTAAAATATTTCAAAGAAGTTGTCTTCCTTCATAAGGTTGTACAAATTTTCTTGGGTATTAAGATTAGACACAGAGGTCTTGCTCAAGTTAGAGGATCTGATCATATTACATTACAAGTTGTATAGGTCTCAGGTTGTTAGATACAAACAGCAAAGCCCTTTCTCTGTCCTTAAAAAAATCTTGTTTTCTACTCTAGGATACATGTATGACTCTTTCCTTATCTATTTTTAAAGGAACTTTAAAGACATGACTATTCCATTGCATTTCAAGTAAATACCATTTTTATTAGGACAAGTCAGTGTTAACCACTGAAGTAAAGTTCTTGTTTTTTTGTAAATGAAATTCATCAAATCAGGTTTGACTACATGGAAACATCCATTTCTTCGGTAACTGAATAGAATGGTTTGCTGTGGTGTTCTTCCAGAATTTTTTTTCAACTTCCTGATCTATTCTATAGCTTTAAGATTCCCTGGCAATTCCCATCCAAATACTAATCAAATTTAACATCTGCTTAGGTTTTTACATCAGATAGGGTATCCAGGTACTGCCAAATAGAAATCCAATGTTGGATTATTAAAAAATATTAAGCTATTTGATAGCTAGAACTCTAGTGGAAATTCATTCTTCTGGTAACTAGCATGGAATAAAAATTTGACAAAAATAAAATGCGACAACATAAAGAGAAGTTCCAAATCTTTTAACCAAATAAGATAAATTAAGAAATTCTGAATTTGATGTATAGGTGAAGATGACATAAAATGTTAACATATGCACCATACAAGTATAAAAGACCTGAACCAAATACTGAGCCACTTATCCTGAAGTAAGTTCTTGTTGATAGCTTGATTTTCTATGTCAATTTTTCAGTCATAAGGATACCTTTATAATGCAGATATAGTACAATCATACTTGTGTAACAATTTGCTGTTTGATAAAAAATGAGGATGATCTACTATAATCCTGATTTCTTTTAATAATGGCAGACACAATACAGGCCAAACTTTGTCAGATTTATTTTAAATACCTGTACTGACAGGGGGGGAAATGACTAAGAAAACTTGGGAAATTGTTGTTTATCAACAAACATTTACAGAGGGTACACCCAATTTTCAGTTGCCAATGTAGTAATAAAATGTACTCAGTTTTTCTAAACATGAAGTCAACTTTTTTAGCATCCAGTCTTAAAACTTGGATTTTAATTCAATGTAACATTGTCTTAATAAATTACATTACCATTAAAACACAATTATTGAATGTTCTATTAAAGCTTAAAATATTTAAACAATCAAAGAATATTATATTTTTGAAAACTATAGAGAGACAGGGAGAGAGAGACAGAAACAGACAGAGAGAGAAAGCAAAAGATACATACATGAACATGAAACATTAATTTTTGAATCCATTTATTATGCTCTATGTTCTAAATCAGTGGTTCTCAACCTTCCTAATGCCACGACCCCCATTCACCAGAGCCATGATAGCAAGCCCTGAGTGGCAGGGGCCAGTGCGCAGACAATGGTCCCAGTTTCGATTTTGTCCCCCCTCTGGGCGGGAACGTGGTGGGTGGGTGGGGTCTCCACTTTGACGCGAAAGGAGGCGGGAGCGGTGCGGGAGAGGCTGGCAGTTTCTGGTGGGGCTGCGGCACCCCTTCCAGGTGGCAGGTGCAGAGAGGGTGCCAGGGGCGTTGCTGGCCTTGGTGGGCAGTCCAAAGGAAGGACCACCTTCTGCGTCTGTCCCGGGGACTCGGGACACCGAGATCCCTGGCGGAGCCCCCCCAGGATGATGGGCAGGAAAATTGGCAAGCGTGGCCCTTTCCTCGGGGGGGGGGACCTGGGCAGAGAGTCTCTGGCCTGGGTTAATGTCACGTTTTGCTGCCCTTCTGATCTTGCCCCTTCCTCCCACTCCTGCCAGGATGAGGCGGCGGTGCTTCTTCCCAGGGCCCGATGTGGCCTTGACGCCCCTGGAGCGATGCAGATGAAAGAGCTGCTGGCCAGTTCATTCCACTTCACTCTCCCCCCCGCTTTTCTCAGCCGGGGACCAGGCGGTCCAGGCAAGGGCTGAAAGTGCTGCTCGTCTCTGCCTCGAGGCTCCTGGTTGGTGTCTCGATTCCTAAGACCATCGGAAATACCGTATTTTTCTGAGTATAAGACGCACCTTTTCTCCCCCTAATTGGGGCTGATAATTCAGGTGCGTCTTATA
>JANHFT010004488.1:599712-620004 GCA_032467955.1 Pseudoxenodon macrops | reverse complement strand
ACATGCACCAAAGACAAATTCCTTGTGTGTCCAATCACACTTGGCCAATAAAGAATTCTATTCTGTTCTATTCTGTTTATTCATTCTAATAGATTTGAGATATAGTTAGTAGATTTGTAGTGGCAGCTCAAAACACAGGAGAACATTTACTGATATATTTCTTTAATTGTAAAGATGACATGTGATACCCGTGTCAGGAGATTGTATCCTGATTCTAGCCTTCTGAATTCCTTAGATGGTAGGCATTAGGCTTTCCCAGTTAGATGCCCCTCACCCTCTGCCAAAGGTGGATCCACTATGCAGAATTTGAATCCAGCAGAGTCTTTGAAATATGTGTCAAAATGAGAGGTGTTGATATACCCACTGCCTAAAATAAAATAATACTTCATTTTTGCTTTAAAAAAATGTAATTAGTGCGATGTTTTTCACGGTTGGAAAAATGAATAATGTTCATTAAATCAAAAATATCACAAGACAGAAAACTGAGGAGCATCCCCAATGTCAGCGTTCTGAACAACTCATCCAAATAAATCAGAACTCTGAGGCAGGCAAGTCCTTCAAAGAACATATTTATTGGATATATCATACCGGCTAATGAAAGCCAACTCTGAAGTTTCCCGCACCAATAGCATAGTTAAAAGAATAACTGTTTCCCTCCCCAATTGTCCCAGGTCACATTGTCTAATTAAAGCAGTCAGCAGGTTCCTCAGTCACTCCCCTCCTCCTTCAACTGCCACCTGTTGGGATGACCTTGGTTCCCATTGGAAGGCTCGTTGTTGTGTCTGCAGACTGTCTATATCTCCCCTCCCCCCCCCCAGGTGAAGTGCTACCGGTTTGGACCTGTTCTCCAGAACCAGTAGTAAAAAATGCTACTGGTTCAGGTGAACTGATACTTCCAATGATCAGCTGGGCGACAATCAGCTGTGATGCACGATTTATATTAGCTAGAATCGTCAGATTTCCTGCTTTCTAGCTAATCTAAATTGCATGGCACAGCGGATTCCCCCCCCCTCACTGTTTTACTTACCTTTGCAGACTCGGAAGGCTTCAAAATATTTCTTTTTTAGCACTGCATGGGCGTGCCTCAGGTGCGCATCTATGCGCAAAGCACACACTCAGTAGCAGACTCACAGAACTGGTAGCAGACTTCAGAGGATTTCACCACTGTCCCCCCCCCCTTAGAGTGTGTGGCAACTATAAAGCAACTATGAAGCAGCAAAATATGGCTTCAGTCAGGTTCAATTCAGAGTTCACACCCAAGAGAAAACAAGACAATAATAACAACAATAAGGTTCTAGAGGAATAGTATTAGCTACACTAGACTGGAGCCCCAAACGTTTATAATTTCTAGAGCTTTCATGAGCTAGTGTTCACTTTAGCAAATATACAAAATGTTACTCTTTGTTTATACCTGGATGTGGGGGGGAAAACTATACAAGTTTAATATGGCAAGCAATAAAAGCTAAAACCATTATGTGATTATTCCATCAAAGCTAGCAACATCTGTGGATTGGTAAGGGAGGGGGGTGCAAGACTGATGACATTGGCATCAGAGTATCGTAATGCAAGGCCTACACTTTTTCAATGTGGGTCAAAACATCACACACCAAAAGAACAGAGCTTGGAACATGACATCCAAATACTGTTTCCTCATTCTGGCGCAAATAAGATCCCACACATGCTGATGATTACATTTACACAAGATAAGGGACCATTCAGCCTAGTTATAATTGTTAATGTCAACAACACCCATGTAAAGGAACACTGTAATGGGAGAGGAAACTGATCTCTCTTCAGACTTCTAAAGAAATAGAATGGAATGTTTGACATGCTTGCTCTTCCTGTTGTATTATAAGTAATATTGACTGTGTTCTTTCCCATCCAACACAGTCCACATTGACCAGTTTGATGTTTCCTCCATCTTACATGGGTCTCCTGCTGGAGCAGGGGCTTGGATTAGAAGACCTCCAATGTCCTTTCTAACTCTGTCATTCTGTTACCTAGGCATATTCTTAGAGTTCTTGGAGACAGAATTTCCCCTTTTACAGAGGAGGAGGAGAGGAGGAGGAGGTTGTTTTGAGAGCATCCTTATTTTGAAAGTTCTCTCCAACAAAAATCTGTAAGCCTTTTGATCACAATTAACACGTTTTCACATGTATGGAGGCACATTTATAATTCTGCACCAGAATCTCTATGTGGAATGGAGGGATGGCACAGAAAGGGAACCATAATTCTTCCTTCAATAAACATAGGTGTATGTACCCTTCTCCCAATCAGATAATTTATAATGGGTTGGGGACACATCCCTATCTAAACACTCCACAGAGCAAACCCATGTAGAAAATGAAATAGTGGACTTCAGTGGATCATCTTACCAGGGGTGGGAGTGTTGTCTTCTTTACCCACCTTCCCTATGGAGATTTAACCTGATTCGGATCTTCCTCAGCTTCAGTGTCCTATCTCCTTATTTTATTGGATAGAGTACAATCAGCAAGTAGAACCCAGGGCAATTTGCTATGAGGTTTTTATCACTAGACTATTATAAACTGAAACAATTATTTACCTCTGAAAAGTCTGAAACCTTAGGAGGGATGGAGGCATCAAAATATACGGCAGCATCAGTTACCATATTTTTGATATTATTTTTCCAGCCCGTGTTTTGCCTATTTCACTATCTGCGTTGTACCTGCTGGGCACATTTACCTCCTCTCTCCACTCTGAAAAGGCTAAACCTCATAAATTCTTTAGGCAGAGATATCCAAACACTCCCACTCCCAGTCCTGAGTTACAGCCCCTATGTTGTTTTGTGTGTTTAAAAGTCTAACGATTTCACAAAAAGGTGAGCTAAACATCATTCACACATTTAGGAATGGAGGAAAGAGTGTAATGTCTCCTCAAGGATCTTCCTTCTGACATCCTCTTTGAGTCATTCACTGTAAAGGAATTTATTTCCCAATAAACCAAGTTATTTCTACAGGACAAGACATTCCCCTGCCTGTATATTTCTATTTCAGAGCCTGTTAAGAGCCAATCTTCATATCTAAATTTGTCCTGCCTCTCCCTGTATCATTTTTATAAATTTCTCCCTCCCACTCTTTTTATAATAAATGCCAAAATATGGCAAGAGGGGCTCTGATGCGTACCCTAACAAATATGAAAGAAAAGGCACCAGTAGTTTCCGTTTCACATTGCTGTACGTTCATTGTTGCATGTTACTCATTAGAGAGGCTCAAAGTAAAGAATTAACATATGATACATTCCAAGCCATTCTGCAGTCTAACAAAGAATATATTTTCACCAATATAAGATAAAGTAGCATGCCTGCATACGTGCCCACATACACATGTTGCAATGGTAATGTTTGCATTAGCATTGTAGTGGTTTGCAACACATATTTATGACAGTCTATTGAACCAATTGGTCTTCCCCACTTGCTGCTGACTGTGATGTTTTTCTGCCATGTACCCTTCATTTCATCACAGTGAGGCAGTCTTAAGTTGTACTGAGCTGGATTTGGGTAAAAAGTAGTGTTTTCTCCTTATCCTAACCCATCAAGCAATATGAAATGTGTTAGGCATACTTTCCATTCCCTTGAGACCTCTGAGAAGAAGGGAGGGAGTGGGAAGAAAAGCATAGAACATAGAATAATAGAATTGGAAGGGAACTTCCAACTGTATTATTTTGGGCTTAGACAACTTAGAACTACGCCAGCTTCGGTCTGACCTAAATGTAGTACACAAAATTATCTGCTACAATGTCCTACCTGTCAATGACTACTTCAGCTTCAACCGCAACAATACATGAGCACACAATAGATACAAACTCCATAACAGAAAATATGACTTCAGCAACAGGGTAGTCAATGCCTGGAATGAACTACCTGACTCTGCGGTTTCATCTCCAAACCCACATAACTTTAATCTTAGACTGTCTACTGTTGACCTCACCCCATTCCTAAGAGGTTCTAAGCAGCATGCATAAGCGTGCCTACCGTCCCTGTCCTACTGTCCCCACTTATTCACATCCATTATATATTCAATGTATTATATATTCATTATATATCCAATCTATTCATAATCATGTTTATACTTATATCTGTTATCTTGTACATGCTTGACAAAATAAAATAATCAAATCAAATAAATAAATAAATATTAAGAGTAAGGGATACTGGAAGTTCAGCAACATCTGTAGAATAGATTCTTGATTTAAACTTCAATTAGCTTCAGTCTAGTTTTGGAAGTAGCACTGGCTGTATATTTTTTGCTAAGATCTGATTTGAGCTTAACAAACATAATCAAACACAAACCATAAGCTACATTGACAGAGTTCACATAAATCAAATCCAAACAATCCATGTTTTGCTTGTACTGCAGAAGGCCTGGCATGGATGCATGACCTGAAGCTCTTACTGAGAAGACACATCTTTAGAAAAGCCCTAATTACTTAATATCCCTGCCACAGTTGTTCTGGAGTTTCTCTATAAGCCAAAGGGCTCATTATGTTTGGCTGCTGTCTGCTTTTCTCTATCAGGTGAGGTACAATTTGCAGTAGTACTACCAACATTGAAGACAGTTCTTTTCAATCAGCCTCTTATGTCAGTTGTCAGTTTACTTAAACCAGACGTATTTCATTCACAAATCTGGAAGGAGGATATGCTGGAATTTCCCCACTTTGACAGTTGATATATATACAGCAAACAAGAAGTCAAATCTACTGAACATATTATTGTGCTTTGAAATGTTATACTGCTGTGAAGCTTGCCAAAAATTACTAACACCTATACTAAGCAAGTCCATTTTATTTTATGCCAAATAATCTTCAAAAAGTAAACATTTCAAGGGTCATTCCATTAGTGACTGTTTCTTTCAGTGGCCACTACAATAAGGAAGCAATTTTTGGGGAAGGACTACCCCATAGGTTAGGGGCTATTCTGGGTTGTTATGTTGTATTAATGTACTATATTATTACAGGTAGTCCTTGATGTATGACCACAATTGAGCCCAGAATTTATGTTGCTAAGTGAAAACTTTGTTAAATAGGTTTTGCCCCATTTTACAACTTTTCTTGTCACAGTTGTTAAGTGAATCATTACAGTTGTTAAATTAGTAGCATGATTAAGTTAATCTGGCTTCCCCATTGACTTTGCTTGTCAGATGGTCACAAAAGTTGATCACATGAGCCCAGGACACAGCAACTGTCATAAATACGAGTCAGTAGCCAGGAATTTGAATTTTGATCATGTGACCATGATCTGCCATAGTTGTAAGTGTGAAAAATGTAACTTCAAACTGTCACTAAACAAATTGTTGTAAGTCGAGGACTATCTATAGTTCATATATGTATATTTTTATTGTATTTAATGTTTGTTTTTATCTCAGTTCTGACCTAATGAGGTAAACATAAACTACAGGTATCCTATAAGGCAGTGATGGCGAACCTTTTTTTGCTCGGGTGCCAGAAGGGCACGCATGCACGCCCACATCCATAATGTAATGCCTGTCCCCCTTGCATGCATGCATAACCACCCTCCTGCACTGCTTTCCCACGCATGCGCACAAGTCTCACTGAGGCCTCCAAACTTCTGGTAGGCCCGTTGGGCCATTTGTCGCCCTTCCCACGCTTCAAGAATGCCTCCTAAAGCCTAAAGGACGACAAATGGCTGAATGGGTTTACCGGACGTTTGTTTCTGAACCTCCAGTAGGCCTGTTGGGTCCGTTTTTCACCATCCACAGGCTCCAGAGGCTTTCCTGAAGCCTGGGGACGGCGAAAATGGCCTCCCTCCGCTCTCTGGAAGGGCAAAAATCAGCTGGCCAGCATGTGCTCTGGAACTGACATAAGGCAACGTCTTGCGTGCCCTCAGTATGGTTCCCTGTACCACCTGTGGCACACATGCCATAGGTTCACCATCACGGCTATAAGGCATAGTCTTAATTCTAGGTCTACAATGAAATCACAATGGCCATTATAAATTCTTTGCCCTAATGTTCAGAATGATATTATCTCAAAACACATGTATTTTCTGCCACAATAAATTTGTTTTCAAATGTTATACAATTCTTTTTGTTGCACTACAACAGATTGACACCCCCTTCATCACCTAGATAATGTCATATAGAAAAAATGCATATAATTATAATTGATTTGGTTTAAAATGTCACCTGAAGCAAATAATGCACAAAAGAATACGGATGCTTTGAATGACTGCTGTTGGTCTCCCTGATCAGGTAATAGACCTACCTACCTGGAGGGGAGCAAATACTTGTACTCAAAGCATTTATGTGAAGAACTGGCGATGTTGAAAGGAAAGTAGATGAAAACCAGAGAACTGAAGCTTTGGATCAAATTAGCTGCAGTCACAACTAAGATGAGAAAGGAAAACCAATGGCCCTGTTCCCTATTTCTGCCTGACTCAGTTACTGGAGAGAAGGGAGAGCGGATAGTGTGATAGAGGAACATCTGAAAATAGTTAAATTTAATGCAGAACATACTGAGTCATGCACACGGTTAAACTAGACGTCCAAGAAAATGAATTGAAGAGAAAGCTGCTAAAAAGGAAATCTTTGTATTAGAGAACTCACTACAAGAGAGGATGGTCCCCAATTACTGACCAGCTCCAGTGGGCAAACTATACCTCCTGTGATCAACCTAGCCCAGGGATATCAAACTCAAGCCCTATGGGCCGGATCTAGCCTGCAGGGTGCTTAGATCTGGCCCACAGGACCGTCCTGGAAACAGCGAAGGACAAGCCAATGAAAATGGAGCCTCTGTCTCTGCCAGTAGAAATGGAGCTAACTGGCAATGCCTGCCCTGGCCACACCCACTAGACCCCCCCCCCAGGTCAAAGACAACCTTGATGCGGCCCTCAATGAAATCGAGTTTGACACCCCTGACCTAGCTAATGGACAAGTTTCCAATGATGTCATGAAATCTTGCATGTAATCTCCTGATGTGACAGCATATGGAGTACTAGGATGCTCTATGAGAAAATGGGTATAGTATGCCAAGAATTACATACAATTACATAATTAAAGTATTATTATGTGCTGTTAGAACAACCAGAAAGAGGCTCTAACTGGGTTAGCAACTAACTAGATTAAATATGTTGTAGAAACAGGGTTAATGAGTGTTGTTTCTTTCCAACTAGCTTTACTCTATGAAGCTGATTTGGGATTGGTGTTTATGATTTATGCTAATACTAAGGTATGGGGTTTTGGCTTGCTATGACTGGTCTATTGGATTTGAGCTACAAAACCCTGGATCACTGCATGATAGCAGCAAAATGTTTTCTGTACTCCTTTGGTACTGTCTACTTTTTCTTTGAACCTTGGCAGTCAAAATCTGGCTGCCTTATTTGAAAACAAAACTCATATTTATGTATTTATAAAATAAATGTATTTATGTTATACATACTAGCCATTTTTGAAAAGGCAACATATCTGAACCACACGATTTCATGTTTGTTTACTCACTGTTTGGTAGATCTTGCTCTATTAAATGCATGTAGGATTAGATCTATCAACATGCTTTTTTCCAAAGGAAAGAAATCGTTGCAGTGTTGTCCTTGCAACTTCTCATTCCTCTATATTTTTTTTAATTAATCCTGCTTTTATTATTTTTATAAACAACTCAAGGCAGTGAACATATCACATTTGTTTGTTTGTTTGTTTGTTTATAATATATAATTTAAAAATACAAAATAAAATAGTAGGGAAACAGCAGAGGGAAGGGAAGGGAAAAATGTGGGGCAAGCGGGGGGGAAAAGAAAGAAAATGCGTTGATTTTCCTTTGGTGCAGTAGAATAAGATAACAACATAAAACCTCAACTTTTTACTTTTACACAATAATATAAACTATTCATTTCTATAACAACAAACCTATTAATCAATAAAACCCAAAACCAAAGTTTCCTTTTTTTCTCCACCTCAAGCACAAAGTCCACAAGCAGTTTCCAAGTAGATACAAAAGTCATTTGTATTTTTCTTTCTTTGATCAAAACAGTCAATTTGGCCATCTCTGCTAACCTCCTGCTCCTCCTATTTTCACCACCACAACAATCCTGTGAGGTGAGTTGGATTGAGAGTGAGTGACTGGTCCAAAATCACCCACTTGGTTTTCATGCCCAAAGCAGGATTAGAACTCACTGTCTTTTCTAGCTAACTAGCTCATGGATTAAAAATATATATGCAGTACTATACCACTAGAAGGCGATAGGTACTCAGTGAAATATAGTTTATTTGGTGAAAAAATGTAGGGGTAAATTGTTTATGACTCCAAGGATTTGTTCCAATGCTATCATAAATTGATATTAGAAAACTGTGTAAAGAAAATCGTATTTCTCTGTTGGTTGTCTGTATTCCTAATTCTCAAAAAAATACATTGAACAAGTATGTCCATTCCATGAAATATGTAGGGTAAGACTGTCAATAATCACTTTTCAAAGAGAAGTTGTCAGCTTCCGTTTTCTCCAAGAGCAATAGCTAGGTAAAGGCTTCGGCTAGATATGCCAAAGGACATGGACCAAATCATGCAATCTTAAAACATATTATGTGAAGCTAATCCTGTAAGCCATCCAGAATCACTGTTTGTGAGTTGGACAGCCATATACGTTTGTATAATGTAAATAAGTAAATAATCTTCTTTCTTTAGATTATTCAAGAAGCAAGAGATGATGGTATATGAAGGAGAAGCATAGTTGAAAGAAGAATACCATCTTTAACATTATCCATGAAAATCTTCTGACTTGGTAATGATTGATCTAACTTCATCTTCTAATGCCAGAGATTCTTTCTTGTAAGAATAGTATACCTTCTGAGATATCCTTGAATTTTTTACATCTTCTCTCTACAATATTTCAGCCTGTCTGTCTATTGATCTATGATGTTAGACAAATCTTTAAATTCAGATTTTAAAGCCAAACTGTATATTCAACATGTTCCATATTCTTTAAAAAAGTGTTTTATGTTGATGTCTCTTACAAATCATGGAACTTTTGTAAGGTCCAAAAATACATATAGAACAAGTTGGTGGCTTATATACAAGTTTTTAGTTCCAATGTATTGTAGTAATATTTTATTCTCAGAATGTTATCTTAGACAGTATGAAAATGCTAAGTATGTTTTTTAATTATTAGAGTCTATATTCAGCATGTATTAAGGAAGACATATTGTAATAAATCAATCCCTAAACAATATATCTTTCTTGATCCTTTGTTTTGATATGTAGAAAAAAATGGAGACTGACTAAAACAGTCTTGAGAAATAAATCCCTGGTAGAATGACCTCTACATTTTCCAGGGCTTTAGGAACTAAAAAAACTCAAACCCATATATTAAGAATGCTTGCAAAGATGAAAAGATTAGTTCACAAGAATCCTGGGTTAAAAGTTCTCTGCTACTCTATAGTCTTGAATTAGATGATCCCATATTTGATTATTCCTCTATGGAGCCCATAACTTATTTTCAGTGCACAACATCAACAATGGGCCATAATTCAGACAGCTGTTCCATATTTATTTTAAGCATATCTTCCAGTGTGCACTCTCAATCTATATTTACTGCCTATTGTGCAAACTCTGCACTTTTAATTTCACCTGTTGTTTCCTCTAATAATTACTAACATGGCTCCAACTACCAATTCTCATTGTAAAGGATCAAAATTGTGACCTTAGATTCTACCTAGGAAAGTAAGCAATCACATCATTTGAGCCTATTGAAAGATGGAGATGTGCCTGTGTAACATTTTTTACTCAACTGTTTAGTTGAGAAAATTAAAGGACAGGCAGGAATTTTAGGCCATTTCGTGGCAGGCCCAAAAAATTTCAGATATGGACTTCTGGCACAATCACACTTCATGCTGTTGGAGAGAACATTCTAGGGTGGTGTTTGTAAATGTTGATCTTAACATTCTTAGTTCCAGAATGCCAGAACTTTGTTTTTTCTTAAATTCTCATACAAGTAATTCCTTCCCAAAACTGAGAAAACTGAATTCAAATTGAGAGCTATTAAAAAATATTGGATTTAGAAGAATATACAGCAACATTAATTTAAATTGGCTTTTAGTCAAAAAGTTCCTAATTCAAGTATCACACATGTAGAAAAACCACTCTAATATAAATATCAGATGATGATAAAGGTTTCTTGTTAAAATTTCCATCCTTTCTCTGTGAAGCACTCTGAAACAAGGACACAAGCCAGGTGAAAAAATGGAAACCTTCTGCTTCCTGTATCAAACACTAGATCTATCAAGGGTGTCAAACTGGCAACCCATAAGCTGGATGCGTCAAGGCATAAAAGGGCGTGATACATCATGTGATGCAATTGTGCATTATAAAACATATAAAAATAAAGTTGGTAGATCACACAGCAGTCATCAACATGACAACAAAAATGTTAGGTTTAGTAAGAGCTTCTAATAGAGAAAGAAACCCATTGAAACATAAAATCTCTTGTTTGTAACATTTAATATTAAGGAATCCATATCCTGTAATATACAACTGAAGCTTTTATCACTATCAGCAAATAACCTCCACTGCACATATTTTATTTTAGCATCCTGCTCAACTACAATTAATCACTGAAGTTACTTTCTTTTTAAAAAGCTAAGTGGCCAATATTGTAATATACTTTAATAAAATGCTAAATACAATGGTATATTGCCAACAGTAGAAGTGCTTACTGCTGACATGTCAATGGTGTGTGGAAATGCCCTTTGGAGACAAAGAAAGGATGAGGAGGGAGGGATGTTGCCTGGGGAATGGTCAGATAAGAGCTATCTTGCAGCTGCATAATGCATGGAGAAAGAGGCTCAAAAGGGACCAGAAATAAGTTCTCAGACTCTAAAGAGACAGCGGAATTTGTAATTTCACATTTGCAAGCTTTGGTTAATGCAGTCTTACAATAAAGTAGAAATAGCTCATCTGGTTGTGTTTCTCGTCTGAGCTAGGCTGACATGACAGTATAGGACAAGGCATTTTCCTCCTCCTCCTCCTTGGATCAAAGTAACGAAAATCAGCTCTAGAAGTTGCCTTGTGAAGTGATTTTGAGGATTACAAAGGAGAAAGGAGAAAGTGATTTTTTGGGGGCGAATGGACTTTGTTCATGAAGTTCCGTAGATTGCTGAAAAAAGGTTGAGTCTGCTGCTATTCAACTCAACTCAATAATTATTATTTTTAAAACTTATCTAAATCACTAAATTAATAGACAGCATTTTGCTACCAAAGATTCTAAAGTCCTTGTACTAGTGGAAGAATCCTGAAGACATCATCTGACCCCAGAGTATCACAATATTCTGATAGAGGACTATGCAGAAATGATATATATAATGTTTTGAATCAATCAGTTCTTTTAATATCAAGAAACCAATGACAATCCTAATGATAAAATTGGACTGTCTTAATAATTCTGAAGGATGGTTCTGAAGTTATGCTTTAGGGATTATATAGGGCTCCATCTGATCTTCCATGCTGTTCAGCTTTTTACACAGGGCCATCTGGTATTGCAAATGTTCACATGTACATTCAGACCACTTTTTTCATAAAATCCAGGAGAATTCCACGATTATTTGTCTTGTGCACAATCACAGATTGTATTTATTAGATTTCAATCCTACTCCCCCCCCCACTCCCGGAACCAAAAGCAGATTACATGGGAATCTCCCTTCATTCTTTCCCTCCAAAAATCTCATGAAGCTGGATGAGCCTACAAGAAAGAGCAATTACCATGGCTAAAGATGAACTGGAATCTGAACCTTCCCTGTCTTAATCCATCACATCAGCTCTTGTTTTGCTGGAAGACAAATAGGACCTTTGCATTTTGGATTCCAAATTAATGTCTCTTTCAAGGTGAACTCAACCATTAGTGAATTCCCAGATATGTCCATGTAGTGATTTTGGCAACAATATAGAAGACGTTTACTACCGATTTTCACTTATTATAATAACATACCTTCCTTTTAACTTTAGTTTGTTTATTTCACTGCAGCATTTCAGCCATACTTACCCTGATATGATGTTGCAAGCTGATCCTGGCTCATTCTTAGAGGTAAAGAGCTCTCTGTGGACTGTTCTCCTGACAGCACTTTCTTTGACGGATAGTACTTAGGCTTGATAACATATTCATGTGCTTGGCCATGATGCACATTCATCATCAAACTCTGGGATGAAAGAGGGATAATTCTGTTTGAAGAAATAAGAAAAATTGAGAAATTGATAGCAAAACATTATGTTGGTCAGAAATGAAATTAATAGCAACACAAACAACAAATAATTTTTAAGACTATGGCAACATATTTAAATCTTGATGTTAAAAAAAATAAGCTAAGCAAACTTGCTATGTGATAGTTGCAAACATACAAGAAAATCACACACACCCCTTCCTTCTTACAATTGAACTCTAAGTAAGTGCCCATCCTTCCTATGATTGTGGAGGATTAAAACTCTCAGTTCCCCAGGATGCATTGCAGAACGTAAGTGTGTACTTCATCTCTAAGCTTAGAGCAATGGGAAAAAAAGGAGGAAAAAGGGGGAAAAAGACAAGTCCCATATGCTACTGGAATAAACCCAATCTTTCATACAATTACAGTGGATTCTGAAAGAGATTCAAATACTTAATTAACTGAACATTGTTACTAATGCAACATCTTTGATTTTCAGAGATTATGAAGAATAAGTAACATTCAATTTCTGGCGTGGGCAAAAGTCTGCAACATATCAGTAGTCTACCCACCATTTAGATCAGCAGCCAGGAACATATAATAAAACAAGGATATGCAGAAGTAGATTTACGTCTTTTAGATCTTTATTTAATTGCATGAGGTTAGCAAGAATTTTTCCTTCCACACTGTAATAAAAACCACAATGAAATTGCTACTTCTTCCTCCTAAAAATTATATTACTAAAATGAAGAAAGCTTGGAAAGCTAGAGGTGGGCGTTTGATGTAAAGGATTGCAAGTGTTTTTCAGTTCTAGCATTCAAATAAATTTGTGAATTCTCTCCCTTTCTTTCCCTTCCTTCCTTCCTTCCTTCCTTTCTCCAGCTGATGGATCTTGGGGTTCTAATGAAAAACCAAAGATTTTGCAAGCACGAAGCTTCCCAATCTCTCCCAAACAATTTAGAAACTTTCTTTTCCTTACTGATATCATTAATCTTTTAGAGTTTTTTGGAGTGGGAGGCTATAACAAATGTAATAAATCATCATCATCTTGATCGCACATTAAAAATGTATGTTTATATATTGGTTCCATTCATACGTAGCAATAATGATTGATGGCTTATTGTTATTGTATCTCTCTTCTCTTGTGAAAGCCACCACCAAAGTATAATAGTATATGGAATAGCCTAGCCAAGGTGGAACACTTTTTTAGGCCTATTGGTTTCACAAAAGTTCACCGTTTACTGTATAAGTAAGTTGCTCATATTTACAGGAACGAGTTTTTAACTCGGAATTGATAGCAACATTTTGACATACATACAACTTATAACAAGGAAACCACACATTTCAATAATCAGCTTTTCGCCAATTCAAAGTTTCAGCTATGTACAATATACGAATAAACAAAGGTTTAAAACTTGCTCTTAACACCAAAAGGCATGTTAAAGTCAGTATGCGGGATCTAAAAGTGGCCAAACACAATCAATGGGTCCTGAAAACTTAACAATCCCTATGTTGCTTTTATGCAGATAGAAATTACTGTGGGAGTTGTGTTGGCCTCCTTGTTGAAACAAATTTAAAACCATTACAGTTTATAGTATAAGTTCAAATATCACTCATCTAGAGCTCAAGAAAATTATCCTGATATTAAAAAAAAATCTTGGACTGCCTTTATCAAACAGTTATGACAGGCAGAGTTGAGAAAAATAACTTTTGGCAAGGAAAATGATGTCTAGACTAAATAAGCCAGTCCTAACTTCAGCTTTCTTTTATAAATGAATGCTATTTATTGGAAGCCTTACTCTGCAGCCAACAACTGCTTAAAGAACCTGTTCTTTTCCCCCCTCCACAAAATGGCTTAAGATTCTAAATGACAATGTATATTTTCTAATTTCAATTTGTCAGAATATTTCCATTCCTAGTATATCTTTTTTCCTTACAGAATCTAGTGATGTATTTGTCATTCTGCTCTCGTGCAGTTATATTTACATATAACAGACAATGAAAGTCTGTCAAAAGTAGCATATATTGTTCCACAATAAACTGCCAGCTAACAAATTCAGCCAAGAACCAGAAACAACAGTTGCATAATAACAAACAGAGACTGACTAGTAGCTATTATTGGCAACTTTCTGACAAGCTATATACTAACTGGGTCAGTACTATTAGTTCTGCAGCAAGATGGGAACTGTCTGTCCCAAAATACTGGCAAACAAGCCTTCTTGCTAAAAGAGGCTGTCTAGGAAAGATGTAAATCTTGTTCCTGCCATGGACCACAAGGCTCTTTTGCTTTAAACACTAGAACTGTTACTGCTGTCTACAGTTAATAGAATAAATTGGGATTGAATACTACATTCCTTGGTAAAGAAATTCAAATCATCCAACAATTAGTTTGTTAAGTGTTAGTTTGTTAAGTTTGTTAAGTTAAGTTTGTTAAGTAACAGGGACAGAGTTCACCTAGAATCAGAGGTGGGTTCCTATCAGTTCTACCCGGTTCTATAGAGTAGGTAGTAACTCCGCGGTGATGTCACAGAGTCATTACTGTTGGTGGCTCTGTGGGCGCCACCATTTTGGATTTTGCTTCGGCACATGCACCGAAGCTAATTTTTGACTGCTGTGCGTGTGCTTGCTTGCACGCTTTGCGTGCGCGCTCGAGGTGCGACCCTGAGCAAACCAGCAGTAAGAAGATTGAGAACCCACCTCTGCCTAGAATGACAAAAACCTAGTTTTAAATCCATCTTCAGACATGAAAACTCTCAAAACGTTCTTGGGCCAGTTGCTAAGAGAGAAAAATTGAGAAGGCACACCTTTCCTGAAAGGTGAAATAAAAAGCCAACAAGCCAACAAATAAAACCACATGTTTCTTCCTTTCTTCTTCATGAAAAAAAAAATAGAGAGAGACCCCGTTTGAGGAAGCAGTTAAGGCACCAGGCCAGAAACCAAGAGACCAGAAAATCTAGTCCTGCCTTACGCATGAAGCCAGCTGGGTGACCTTAGGCCAATTCCTCAGCCCTGGGAAGGAAGCAATGATGAACCACTTTGGAAATACAACCAGGAAAACTGTAGGGACCTGCCATGGCAGTCGTCAAGAGTCAACACTGACTTGAAGGCACACACAAACACACTACTTGGTGTAGGGGCCTTGAAACATTCCAAGGGAATCTAAGAAGCTTGAACAGTCAATACTAAGTAAATCCAATATTGTTTCTAAGAGTTCCACAATACTTCTTAAATTATAATAACTCTGCGTGGACATAAAGTATGTGCATCCATCAGGGTTATTAAATCTGGATTGCAATAGCGCAGTGACAATAAAGGATTGGAGCTTTTTGCGTTTCTTTGCTGCCAACAGTGGTCATCCATCCTTTTTTGCAGATCAAACTTGGAAGTCCTAGCGCATGTCTTAACTGAGATAGTTAAGAGTTTTAAGAGTATTTCTTCAATAGCTTTGGGCCAGTGAGCCTACAGTTGAGATTTGGAAAAAAATACGAGTGCTCCCACAATGGGAAAGAGAAGAAAGCCTGTTCAAAAGGCAGACTGGTGAAGAGGTTGCCTTCAAAGTTTTCAGCCTTAAGGATCCTTCCCACTCCCCATCATTATTTTGTTTTATTTTTTTTCAAAACAAAATATTGGGGTGACCCATTATTTTACATTTTTTAAAGGTGCCTGCGAAGCAACGTGGGGTAGAGAGATGATGCCAGCAAAATGCAAGGTTTTGCATTTTTAAAATTAGGAGAATGTAAACTGAATAAAGTTAAACATGTTAGGAGAATCAACAGCTACTACGACATTTGGATTCTTATACCAAAATACTAAGAAAGGAAACTATCTCTGACAGTTATTATGTAACGTTAAAAATATTTTACGATAACAGAAACAATAGAAGCAATTCTAATGTAATAGATGTGATGCATCTGAGTCCAGATACAGAATGCTGTGACATTTCTTATCAGTGAAATGTGATAAATATTCTGACATTGAAACTCATAAATATTATAAGCATGATAAAAGTACAGGCTCTTTTAAAATGTTGTTTGTTAGAAAAGTATTTCAGATGTTGGCGATAGGTATATAATTTGCATTGAGGGTCTATTTATTATTCTGCAGCCAAAATGTTTTTTTTTTTATCTCAATTTTTCTTCTTGTCCTGATCTTTCTTTTTCTTTTAAAATTCTGGCTAGCAAAATAGATTCATTTAAAAATAAATAAATGAATGCCCAGATGAGTTTTTGTTCCCATGTAGCTACAGGTAGCCCTCAATTTACAACTGTTCATTTAATAATGGTTCAAAATTATGATGGCCTCAGAAAGTGACTTACAATCCGTCCTCAAAATTATGACCCCCATAGTCATGTGGTTGCAATTCAGGCATTTGACAACTGGCTTACATTTATGACAATTGCAGCATCTAAGGGTCATGTAATTACAATTTGTGACCTTTCCAGCCAGCTTCCAACAAGCAAAGTCTGCATGCGCAGAGGGTTTTGACTCGGAAGTGATAAGGGTGCGCATGTGTGTGTAGCGATCGACATGACCTGAACCGTAGGAAAGGTAAGAGACACCCACCTCTGAATATTTGAAGATGATAACACAAGAATTCTGACCAGTACTTCTTTCAAATGTGACCTTTAGATACAGACATCCACTCCTTCCTTGCTTTCTCCTACACATTATATTATAAGGGGGAGAAAGACTGACTCTTCTCAGAGATAAAGTGACCAATAACCTGGATACCATTTACACAATGGCTACTAAGTACTGTAAATAAGAATCCACCCATACTACAGACTGATCCGAAAATTTTACTTAGGAAAAATTAAAATGAAGCTGAAGTCCTAAGTGATTACAACCAGCATCTAGTCAAGTCAGTGAAAGTTAGTTCTGAATATTTTCTCCCCAAATCAAATTCATTTCTCTGAAAAATTTTTGAAGAACGAATAAGGATCTTATTAAAGTTTTTCATGAATAAGTACTCTCTCCTAACTGTATATCTAGGGCAACTGTTTCTAATTTATAGCTCCCAGCAGCTCTAGCCAGAATGGCTAATTATGTGGGAAGCTGAAGGGTTTTTGTTAAAAACAGGGTCCACAATGTCTGCTCTAATACGATTTCGAATTGACAATCTGAAAAGAACAATTGCTGTCAGTGAAAACTATAAGCAAACACATGATACAGAGGACACCACAGTTAAGAAAGAATGGCTTCACAAAAGACCTACAAATACACAAAGTAACAGTGGAAAACTCTTGAAGGCATCGAGGTGGAGAAAAAGTTGATTGAGAGTCACTTTCTTCGCCTGTATAAGCATATCCTGTTATGTCCAAGGGTTGGCTCTGTTATGAGTGTTAAAGCATTTCAGAATACACAGTTCGTGTTTTACCCGTTTTTCTTCAAAATACACACAAAGTCTGTCTGTTTAAGACTGTTCTTTTGAGAAATTGTGGCTTCCATGCGCTGCCAAGGACAACAAGCAAAAGACAATAAGTGGTACCATCAGTTTCATTTGTGGGATACTCTACAGAGAATAGATTTTTTAAATAAGTAATAAGTAAAACTGAATAGAAGGGACAAAGAAGGGACTAAAAACTTAGCTTCTGAAATACAGGTAGTTCTTGCTTAACAATCCTAATTGTTAAACAATCCATTCTAAGCAAAGTGATCACTAAGTGGGAAGTCACATAAACTACAATTGAAGATTCTGGCTGAAAAAAGGCCAGACTTATCAGTGTCACAACTTCTGCTTTTGTTTGTTTCCTAACCACTCCTATGTCCCTTGCAATGCTGAGTGTCTGCTTACTGATTTGCACTCATCAAAAGCAATGCAAATGCCCCACAGCCCAGAACTAAAAGCCACAGGCTGTCTACACAAACAGTTCACAGTATTCTCCGTAATCCCTTCCTCTCCAAAGCCTTTGTCTATGAGGGGAGAGTAGGCTAGCTCTTCTACACTTCAAGAGCAAAGCAATTTTATCTGCAACAGGAAAGGGTCAAGCAAAGACTAGATTGCTTGCAAAAAATCTTGCTTTTTTCTCCCCCTCAGAGTACAGAGATTGTAGAGGAAGAGATTTCAAGAGAGTACTGTAAGTTGTTTGCAAAGTACATCTCTGGCTCTTAGCCCAGGTTGCCAGTATGATCACATTGCTTTCAATGCAAAGAAGGGAAACAACTTACTCTCTTACAGTGCCTTCCTCTCCAATCTCCCTGCTCTGCAAGGTAGAGCAGGTGGATGGGAGAAAAAAAACAACCTACAATTTAGGCATAGGATAATACATACTGATTCTAATAGTGATCATGTGACTGAGGGAGGCTGCAAAGGTTGTAAATGGTCATAAATTAGCCCTAAATTTTTTCAGCACCATCATAAGAATGAATGGTCACTGAATGGTAAGCAAGAAATGCCTATAAAGTAAAAAGTGATCAAGTCACTAAGAAACTGGTAGTTTTTTTAAAAAGTGATTGTTTCAAAAAAATGTATGAAAGTTTATGTGCATAGGAAATTATATTATGAAAAAGTACATATTCTCAGATAAGATATGCTGTTAAGTGCCCATGCAGAAGAACTTTGTTTTGGACCAGGTACTAACTTATACTAACTAATAACCAATTAACTTCACTTATAGCAGGGGCACTAGTGTAGATCTTATCCAATTCAATTCCCATGTGAGAAACTTGATTACAGTCCCAACAACATAGTCAGAAAATGACTAACTTTTGAGACTCTAAAAGTTACAGTAATCGAGTGCCACATATTCGTGGCTCAACTAACATGATTGTTTGCAAAAGTAGACCCTTGGGACTACTTGCACAAATGAAATTTTTATTTTTGGAATTCAGGCTAGGAGTTTGCTGCTTGTCAATCAGCTGCTGATGTCCTGGATTTGTAAAGCATACAGATATTACAGTTGCTATCCTTAGAATAGAATAGAATAGAACAGAACAGAACAGAACAGAACAGAATAGAATAGAATATCAGAGTTGGAAGGGACCTTGGAGGTCTTCTAGTCACACCCGCTGCCTAGGCAGGAAACCCTACACCACTTCAGACAAATGGCTATCTAACATCTTCTTTAAAACTTCCAGTGTTGGAGCATTCACAACTTCTGAAGGCAAGTTGTTCCACTGATTAAGTGTTCTAACTGTCAGGAAATTTCTCCTTAGTTCTCGGTTGCTTCTCAATATATTCAGAATTGCTAGAGAGGAGCCATCTTAACTCTCTTTGTCATAATCAAACTACCTAAACTTCATTGTCTCTTGGTCCTCTGGTATGCAGCTCCCCCCTCCTGGGAATCCAGTCTACATTCCACCACAATAATACATTTGCAGAGCAAACAGGTATGTGTCTTTCAACTTGATTTAACAAGAAATAAAATATCTGTTGCAAAATAGATACCTGTCTCCACTTTAAAAATGACGAGCTATAGTAAAATGATAAGCAACTGCTTGCACATAGAGGTAGCATGTTCAGTCCCTTGCATTTCAAAATAGTAAGCAATCATGGTTGCCACAATACAAAGCTGGATAGATCAAGAGTCTTGCTAGCTACAGTGTAAGGCAACCTGTTCCATGTGTTCCTATCAGACATATTGACTATACATGCTGCATGCAAAGTGCCTTCATTTCGATATTTGAGGTTACCCTTGAAAACGATCCTAAACTGCATTTGGTGCAAAATGTGGTGGCCAAATTGCTGAGCAAAGTAAGGTAGCAGGATGACATGAATAAAAGATCTATCCAAGCTACCAATTTAAGGTGCTGATGGTGATCTTATAAAGCCCTGAATGGCCTCAGGCATGGTAATCAGTGGGACCGCCTCTCCTTCTAACACTTATCTAGTTCCTTACATCAGGGAAAGAGCAGAGCCTTTCTGAAGATGTCTCTGCTGCCGTGAGCCTGGCTACCAGGGACATGAGAAAATGGCTTATGCAGCTCCCAGGAAATGGAACACGATACCATAAGGAGGTGTGTTTGGCTTCTGCTATCCAAATATGTGGGAAATAATGAGAAGCATCTTTGCTTCTCGTTAACTGTTGGTTATATTGATGACTGGCTGTAGTTTTGTTAGAATAGAATAGAATAGAAAAGAAAAGAATAGAATAGAATAGAATAGAATAGAATAGAATAGAATAGAATTCTTTATTGGCCA
>JANHFT010004488.1:558331-583723 GCA_032467955.1 Pseudoxenodon macrops | reverse complement strand
TTGGGAGAAAAGCTACACCTGGGAGGTGATTGGGTCCCTCCTATAGGAAACAAAAGAGGAGCTAACAAGGAGTGGGCTTTTATTCGGTCATTTCAAGAGTGGGAAAATCTGTCCGTGAATCTCAGAGACTCTGCGCCAAGTTTTGCCTTGCACTGAGTTTGGAAACTATTTAAATGGCAGCTTTCCAAGCTAGATAAGGTCTGTGTTGATAAATATTCCTTTGAAAGACTGTTTGCCAAGCCTTGCTGACTGTGAATAAAAGGAATTCAGAGTCATGTAAATAAAAGGGGTTTTGCCGGGACCGAGACTCTGCTATGTGCTTTTTGAGGAAGCTTAGGTCAGAACACTACTGTCCCATGTAGTTCATAAAGCAAATTTAAAACATGCTCACATGCATACAGTATATGAAAAGGCTTACTGTGGCTGTGCCTGCTGAGATAATCCAGGAGGTTTCTGCTTGAGTGTGAATGTCATCTGAGCCATGGGATTCGATTTCTGCTGGACCTGCACCTTCTTTGAAAACATCTGCTGAACTGACCGCTGAGGGATAGGCCAGGGTGGAGTAGCTGGACTTGATCCCCCAGGTGAAACAGTTTCTTGCTTGGTGGCATCCTCACAAATGCTTCCTTTTGTACCTGGCTTACAGACACATAACTGGGGTCGCAGGCACATCCCTCCATTCTGGCATGGTGGTGAACAGTTAGCTAAGGAGGGAAAAGGGACAAGTGAATAGAAAGATAAAATATGTTTCTGTTACACAATCTTCAAACAAGATCAACTCTTTGGGATTAAATTCTATACAGTGAAAACAGATCCCATATATGAAGTCATTAAAGTCATTTCTGAGTAGCAGATACAATTATTACACTTACAGTCATACGAAATAGGCAGAATTTACAACTTCCTGAGATCCCCCCATCTCATGCTGTTTACTGGAGTTATCTGAAGAGTTAAATCTGGTAGAAGCTGTTATTATGACTATCAAATTAAGAGTTTCTGCAGGGTGAAAATAAAAACCAGATTTCCCCAACCTGCTGCTACCTGGTTACAGCCATGTTGCCTGTGAATTAAAGAAATTGAGCTTTATATCTGAAGGGCACTAACTGGAGAAAGGCTGATGTAGGTTGTTTGTTACCAGCAAATCTACAAATCTGTCTACATCAGATACTTAGTTTATATACCATGACACAAATACTCAATCCTTATGGCACACTTTTTATTAAAAACCATCCTCACTTTTGTCAAATCAATCAAAGCAGTAGATATACAGCTTTTTCTGGTGGGGTTGGGGAGAGGGAAACATATGGAACGTTTAGAACGTGCTACAAGCAAAATACATCCAATTCACAAACTGGTAGCTGTGAGATGTAGCCAGTTATGAAACTCTGGTTTATCCAAACTCGTGAAAACTCCTATATTTTGCCTTCAAGATGATCACTACCGATCAACTAGGGGGAATTTCTGGCAACAGGGTCACTGAATAGAGAACTAATCTTCATTACAGGATTTATCACTTGCTGGGAGTCATTCATCAGGGAGATTTAGTTGGATTTGGTAGCTTCCAACACATGCATTCTATGATCCCTGCTTTTTTTAATATCTTTTTCCTGGCAGGTAGACCAACATTCATTCAATGCACTGGATGGTAGCTACCACTTTCATTTTCTAAAAAGTGTATGTGATCCATTTGAGGTATGCCAGCAGCCACTTCCTTTTTGATTAAAATATCCAGAGTTTGAAGGTACCAAGCAAGATTTCTGTGGTGGTACTTAATGTCTTTTTTCCAAAAAGCTGATGTTTCTGACAACTATAGAAGAGAAAGGCTTGTAAATTCAAAGGAGGCTGCAAATTTCTCTCTGATTGTTTTCAGATATATGGAAGAGTTTTCGTAAATTACCACAATAGCCTGTTTGCCTTAAGTGTTGAGGAATATAACAACTCGGGCAAGTTTCAGGACTATGAGAAGTCAAGACATACCAACCACAAACTGTAAATCTGTAAGAACTTACTAGACATGAATTATAGTCTTCTAGTAATCAATAATGCCAACCATATGAGGATAAATAAACCAAAAAAAGAAAGTAGTCAATAACTTTAGCCTACTTCAATTAACAACAATGCTAACTATACAGATATTATCTACAACAGATGTATATTTTTAAAAAGCCAACAGCGCAACACTGCTGTGCAAGAAACACATTTTGAGAAAGAAAACTTATTTGTTAATTATTTTAAAATATACCACTTGAGAGTTGCACTTTATTTCTCTTTGGGTAAATATTTTTGCTGACTACTATGGAAAAGGGTTGATATGGAAGTGCTTCATATGTTTTATGTGCTTGTTTTGTCCTGAAACAAAAAGAGTACACCCTTTGATACACATCAATTGCATTTCACACTTTCAAATCTGCTCCATACTGTAAAAGTGAAATTGGCAAGCTGTTTCTATCTGGATTAAGAACTCATTGTTATTTCCAATTATCCAATTGCTTTCAGGTCTCTAATGAATGCAAAACAGAACCACCATGTTCTTCTGGACTCATGGGACCTTTAATGGCATATAATACACAACAAGGAACTGACAGACCAAAAGCCTGACACTTAACCATAACAATTAGTTTAGGTGAGAATGATTGAATAGTTGAGACATATTTCCTACAGGCTTCGTAAACTCTTCTACTGGTTAAGCATGCAAGAACACTGGCAAAGCAACTGGTCATGCATGATTTCAAGCCACCATCAGATTTCTTAGCACAGCAATACCTTAATTCTGTTCAGTCTACAAATATTGGTCAACTGAACGCAATAAGCAGATCCAGCTCTTCCATTAGAGCAGTTAATTGTCAATAGCATACCTTGACTATCACCTGTAGCCAGATTATTATTATTAGTTACCTAAAAGACTTTGGAATCTCACCCTTTAGAATATATCAGGCCTCTAAAACACTGGCATTTCTGTCCTCTGGCTTTAAAATACAGAACAAGACACAGCATGTTTAATTCACCTATTAGGAAAACACCCTTGAGTCAAACAGTTTTTATGCAATTGCTGGCAATAGTGAGAAAAAGCTGTTTTGTGTCACCAGAGCCATTTCTAGCTGCCTTTCTATTGAAGCCACAATAACAAACAATACAAAATTGTTCAAAGACAAAATATCAGGCTTTACTCCTAATTCAAAATTTAAAAAATTAACCTTTAAATAACATTTTTAATTTTTTGTTTTATAAATATCCAGCACAGTGTTACAATGTGATATTATACTCTGTGAATGAGGTTCAGTGGGAATGGGCTCTGTATCTACCGTGCCCTAAGAACGAAATCCTCCTGAATTTTGCAGGGATGATATGCAAGGAATTAAGCATAGAATCCTACTGCTATTACAGAGATGAGAGACTGTAGGAAGGCTGGGAAAATAATGTAAGGGAGAGTAGATCTAAACAATCAAGAAACAGAAGGCAAGTCCATTGGCAGCTTATGTCATAAACAGCAACTCAATCCAGGTGGGATTCATACAGACTCTGCTTTATGAAACTCACATAGATGAGAGTAGGAAATCTTGGAAGTTTCCAGGATTCTGTATTTACCTCAGTCTAGCCTTTCTCCCCCCCCCCCAAACATGGTGACTTTAAGATGTGTGGATTTAGTATTTACCTTAGTATATAGACTCAGCAGGCTGGCTGGAAGTTGAAGTTCACACATCTTAAAGTTGCCAAGTATGAAAAACAAGAGTTCTACATTAAATATTCCTGACTAAAATACATGTTGTTCTTATTTCCTTGGCCTTGCCCAGATCCTTAGGGCTTGAAACCTGACATAATTTTCTTTAAACCCGAAATATTCTAATATCAAATTAAAATGCGGTATGCTGTTTGTCATTTGCATCTTCCAAGGCCCTAGATACAATACAAGTAAGTAACAATTGCATAATTAGGGAGAAACACAACCAATTAACCTTTTTAACTCTTAACCTTTCATTAAGCTTTCCTCTGCTGTTCTGAATAATTTTGCCTCCCTAGATTCCCACCCTACCTGACCTCATTTTTAAGTTAATTTTCTAAATTAAAACATAAAAAAAGATGAGACGCTGCAAGGCAAAAAGCATCAGGCTTTAGCATTATCTTATTTTATAAAAATTCTAACATGCTCCCATAGCTTTCTTAGAATGGTTTTGCCTCCTCAGGAAAAAAAAAACACTAAATAAGCTGGGAGATGCAGATAACATCTTACTTGCCTAGAGGAAATGAAAAAAAATAACATCAACAGTTTGACTTCAGGTAAAGGGGTATTTTGTAACTAATTATGGTCATGTGAGAGCATGTTGTAGCACTCCTACAACATGCTTTCAAAATTCCAAGTGTGGCCAAACTGTTTCCTATCCCCAAAGTGCAGCATTTGGAGGAAATTATTTATGCTAGCAAAATAAATCATTAGCGTATTCTAGGATGCTCAGTTCTCTCTGAAAAATTTCCAGCATTGTACTCCATGGTCATTGATTATCAGTTCGCAAGTTAAATTATCTGCCAAATGACCAGTATGGGGATTGTCTCAGTTTTATTACAGAATATAATAAAATTCTTTATTGACCAAGTGTGATTGGACACACAAGGAATTTGTCTCCAGTGCATATGTTCTCAGTGTACATACTAGCAGCAAGTGATAAATCATTATCATAATCTTCATAAAATACATTCATCATAAATCATAAGATACAACACTTAGTGATAGCCATAGGATACTAAATAAGCAATCAACATAAATCATAAGATACAAACAACAAAGTTATAGTCATAAGAAGTTAAGGAAATACAGTAAGTAATAGGAAAGATAGAAGGATAGGAATAGCAATTGCACTTAGACTTATATATCACTTTACAATGCTTTACAGCCCTCTCTAAGCAGTTTCCAGTGTCAGCATATTGCCCCCAGCAATCTGGCTCCTCATTTTACCAACCTCAGAAGGATGGAAGACTGAGTCAACCTTGAGCCTGTGAAACTCAAAATACCAAACTGCAGGCAGTCGGCAGTCAACAGAAGTAGCCTACAGTACTGCCATGCCACCATGGCTTCTCAGTAAGACAGCCCTAATAGGTAGTTTGACATTCCAGGGCATAGGACAGTGTTGTGGGAATTAGTTGTTTAGCAGAGGGATGGTATGGGGGGAAAACTGTTTTTGTATCTAGTTGTTTGGCTGTGCAATGCCCTGTAGTGTCATCTTAAGGGAAGAAATTGAAACAGTTTAAGACCAGGATGTGTGGGGTCTGTTGATATTTTCACAAATGCTGCAATTGTTGTTGTTTTGTTTTTTAATTATGACAGTAGTTGGGATATTCAAGATGCACTGGTGGACTAGATGGGATGAACCACTGTTACATCAGATCTTCTTTCTCCTTATGATAGGGCTTCTCTCTCTTCAGTTAAACAACTTTACATTAGAGATGTGAGAAAAAGAAGGAAATACATAATTGTAAAGAAACAAATGAATGAACTTTACATTAGACCCAGGGCTGATACAAGCAGCTTTCTTCTCAGTGCTGCTAAACGGTTATCTGCTTATTCTGATTTGGGCTCAGTGGCCTTAGTGAGCTGGGGAAATGGTTCTGTTTTATACCATGGTTGTATTTCTACCCAAACAGAAGACATTGGCTAATCTCTTCCATACTGCTGTCAAGAAAATGACATATCCAGGTGGTTATCAGAAGTAAGGTTTGATAAGAGGAAATGACTAGTTTATGTGGATTTTACCCTAGCTCAAGCTAAGCAATTCTACTAAATTAATTGCAACACTCCCACCTCCAAGTTAGGGTTGACAGAAACATGTCAGTGGAACCTATTTTGTATAATGCTTGCTGATGCAATTCTTGTGGTTACGAATTACTATTTCTAGTGATTAAGATTATCTAAAGTGAATGTTTTTTCATGATAAAACAAGGAAGGATGTAATGTCAATAAGTATTCATTAGCAATCAAGGTATACAAGTTTCTAAGCAACTTTAAGACAGGAAGGCAAGTTCTCTAATGAAACAAAGCATCTGTCAATGAATAGAACTTTCCACATTTAGAAAACTGAACTCAGATGAAGGTGATCCATTTGCATTCATCTTACATTATTTCGTTCAACTAGACAGATCTATTCTTGAGTAAATCCCAAGAAGGGGGATTGTACTCCTTCACTTCTGAAAAAATTAATGGGAATTATCAAAAGATAGTGAGGAGGCAAGAAAGGAAGCTACTTTGCCTGGCGTCCTGTTTATCATTCATAGACTGCATACACATGCATGCAATAATTTCTTTCTCATTTCAATATTTTCCATGAGCAGGAACAACTAAACTAGGGATTATTTTAAAAAATAGTATGTTATCTGAATGAGGATTTTGTCTTTCTCTTCTTAAACAAGCCAGAAAGTGTAAATTTGATTTGAATTTTTTTTTCTGTATAAGAAACGCAACCAGCTAGGATTCCCAATTCAGAGGAGAAATTAAGGCTTTGGGAATGATAAAACAGGGCTCACCCTAAGTTTAATTGACCATGTTTATTTATTTGATTTTTAACCCCCCTCGCTTTTTTTTAACTTTATAAATAACTCAAGGCAGCAAACATACTAATGTTCCCCTTCCTCCTCCTGTTTGCCCCAGAACAACAACGCTGTCACCATGTAACTTGTGGCTTCTTAGGAATTGTGCAGTGCACCCTCGAAGATTAAAGCAGTTATGCATGGCCTCCTGAAGAACTGTAAATCACAGCTGTTGCTCTCAGTGGCATTCGGATGCCACAACCTGGGATGGTATATGGGTGATACCAAAGAGTTATGCTAGCTTAAAATCCTCAGTGAACCTATCCTGTTATGCACATTACAAAACAGTTAACGTAGCCATTGGTATCTTATGGTCCCCAATACCCCTTAGCGGTCAAAGTTCTCAGTTACAAAACAAGCAGTGAGCTTCCATGCCTCAGAATAAGATTTGAATCCTTTCATGCATGGGAAGGAACACAGAATTGCACTACATCTTAAAAACAATACTTTATATCTTAAAACTACATCTGACACAGATTTCAGCTCAAACAGGAAACTATTCCTAGACTGTAACCAAATGCATGGATTAGTACATCCCAAATTTGATTTTATCCACGCATAGAATTTTACAAGTTACTTAAACCAGAATAGCTTCTTAGTAATATGAATCAAGCTTATTATAACATATGGCATTATTCAGTCATTTATATTATGTTAACATGGTGCTTGATACCCATTTCTAGTAAACTTTCAACATGATTAAATAGCTACAATATATTTGATTACAACAAATTAAGGATAAGATAACTTATATGAATTTTTAAATCCCTGGTTTATTCCTTTGAATTATAATTCTTTCATGGTCTTTCTTGTACTTATTTAAATGTTTTATTTAATGAGTTCAATCAAAATAGTATTTTATCTGTAGCCTAAATAAAACTAACTGTAAAAAAAATTAAAGGTAGAAGTAAATAAATTTGCCTAATAAATTAAATATTTGCTAGAGGTGTTTGAAAAATAAGGTTATAACTAATGCTGGTTAGGTAAAGATTCTGTGGAAGACATCAAGCTGAAAATGCTTTCTTTTCCATAGCTGTCCTGGACACATTTTGAAGAACAGATATAATACAAAGTTACTCACAGTGTGTTAGATTAGATAGCATGCCACAGCTTCACAGGATGATATACAGCCCCAGAGATTGTTCCATAAGTAAAAGCATAGTCTATATTCCAAGCAATGTCATTAATGACCCACCCAAAGAACCATTAATCTATATATTTTAATGGAGGAGGAAGGAGATGAAAAGACCTACTTCATACAATACAATTATTATTTTAAATTTGTTAGGGCTGGCACTTCTGCAGACGCTGGATAGGTCACGATATCCAAGGAAACAGTAAAAATTTAAAACAGCATAGACAACTCAGACTAGAGCACCATAACAGTTGGCCTAATCAACATACTAACCACAGGCCCACTACCAGAGCTGGATTTTCAAGGCTTTTTGGATCCCAACGAGAGTGGGCCCCACTCGAATCTTGGAGAGGTGGAGAAAATTCTGTTTCAGAAGGAAGGAGCCACAACAGAAAAGGTATGCTTCCTTGTTCCCATAAGATGACAACATTTAATAGAAAGGCCTGGAGCACATGCACTCTATCACGACATACCAAGCGGGCAGAAACCATGATCCGTAATCCATCAAACAATCAGACCCTATATCATAAACAGTTTTATGGTGACAACCAGCACCTTAAACTGTACCTGGAAGCCAACTGGCAGCCAATGCTGCTTGTTTCTCAGTGGGAATACCTAGACATAATGTGAAATGATAATTACTGTTCATGCCACTGAATTTTCAACCAGCTATAGCTGCCAGAGCTCTCCTTCAAGATCAATCCTGTGTAGAGCACATTGCAATGATCCAGTCAGTAGGTGACCAGACCACGAATAACTATCTGAACAATCTATATCCGTGATAGAGAACATATTGCATGTGTGCAATAGAGTCCTCTCTGTGGGAACGTGAGCCATCACCCCAGCTCAGCTCCGGCACGCATGCATGTGTGCCTCCCACTGGCCAGCTGGTTTTCAGGTCTCTGCAGTGCATGCATGGGGGGCAAGCTGCATGCGGGAGATGCACATGCATGGGCAGGGCGCACATGCATGCATGGTATGCACGTGCATGCATGGGGGCACACGGAGGTCACACACACATGCACGGGGATGTGGCACGCAAGGGGTGCACGCACATTGTATTATTATAGGTGTGTGCGCTCTCTCTCTCGGCACTCCATGCCGAAAAGGTTCGCCATTAATGGTTTAAATGAAGATGACAGCTAAATTCTGAAAAATGGAAATCAAATTGTGGAAATATACTTAATAGTAAGTTCAAATCAATGTATGGACTGATTTTCTAATTTCCAACTGTATTTTTGAAAGTTCCCTTGAGTACTGAGCATTCCATTCTCTAGAACCTCCTGTTTGTTACCTACTGCACAGAACTCCCACTTTCCGCTGGTTCTTCTTTACTTTATGTTTTCACCTCTTTCCATTTTCTACTTTCATACCAGAATTTCTTTCACTCATCATCATCATAAATCTTTGCTTTTTGGTTTCTTCTGCCCCATTTCCTTCAGTTCGTGTGACTAAGCCATCTTTGGCTACACAATCTTTTCATTTATCTCTCCCCGCTACAACCATTAAGAATTAGATAAATGAATGACTTCTGCACAAACACAGACTTATAGCTCTCACATGATAACAATTTGCTATCTGTCAATACAGTTTTCTGTATTTTGGCAATACATTTGGGAGGGAGGAGCTCTTCTACAATTCTTGGCAGCACCAGAGGGTTAAATATGCAAGGCTATGTTTTTCTATAGAGACTATGACTTTATCATATTTGTGAAAGCACTGGGAATTCTAATAAAACTGTGTGTCATTGCTGGAATTCTTGGTTGGCCCATTTAAAAACATCTGATGCATTCCTGTAGTGACATCTACAGTTGTGTAAACATGACCTCTAGAAATAAAGCAGAAGCCATGCCTTCTCCTTGCCAGTCTAAATCCTGCACTCCCGATCAAACCTTAAATTTTAGCTTTGAACAACATAGCCCATAAAGAGCACTGTGTTCTTGGATCTTTGTAATTTGTTAATTAAATGCAATTGCTATCGAAGCTGCTACAAATGTATTATTCTGGAATGTTTCTGGTACCTAATAACTGAGTTTACTAGGCTGGATACTAAAAATGATCTCATGTTCCTATCATGCAACAGTTTTTCCCCCCCAGTTAATGTTTGCATTCTTCGCATCATTGTGTAAACCTATCACATTTGCATTGAATTACATTATGGCAGAGCAGAATAACTTAGGGCTTACCAATTATTGGGTGTTGCAAATCCAGACGGTTGATAAACATAAAAAAGGATTGTTGGGTCTGGTGAATTATCCTATATCATTAGAAGCTATATTTGGCCAGATGGGTTATAATTTATGCAGACTTGTACTTGCACTAAGTTTTTTCTAACAATGAATCAATAAAAGCATCTCCCTTCTGTCCTTGAGAGGTAAGCTCTGCAAAGCAGCCAACTTGATTCTGTTTCTACTTTTAAAAACATATATTCAAACTATATGTTTTCAAAACCATACCACCATATTAGCCAGCTGCTGTATTTCAACTTGGTTCACTCAGTTCAGTCTGGCCTCTCCGTTTTCTCCATCCAGAAATATTTTAAAATACCACCACTATTGCAGGAACTGTAAACTGAAATATGGGACATACCACGGCAGCAGTGGGAAACAGAACAAACACCTCTTCACAGTCTTGTTAAAAAATAATAATCAAATGAGCCTGTAAAGCACCAACAATATCCACAATATCCATCCATCTGATTTATAAAGCTGACCAACTCCACAGTGTCTCTGGACAGCCATAGAAACAATCCAAAAACAACAGCCAAAGAGAAACAACAATGCACTTCCAGGAGAGCAATCAAACATCCAACCTAACGTTCAGGGCCCCATTAAAGACCCACCACCCGCCTAGCTCAAAGCCTTGGAGAAAAGCCATATTTTTAAAGATACTTGGTAACACACAAAACTAACAAAAGCTGTTGCAGAGTTTTGTATATTATGGTACAAAATCTGCCCAAGACTACTCTATTTATTATAGAAAATTATAGAGGGACAGGGTTACTCCAACATCCCTTTGCAGCAGTGGAAAGCAAATCTATGGTGACAGAAGCCATCTATGAGAGCTTACCATGACAGTCACATCAGTGGCCACTGAAAGCAGTGTGCCTTTCTCTATAATCAGAACTAAAATGCAGTGATACAAACAGATCAAAAATGACTAAAATATCAGGGGAAGAAAGTGTAAATTAGCTCACTCACAATCCTAAATTTTACACTTGCAAAGACATAGCATAAATTGCCATGACTGTAGTCAGCAACTACATTGCTTCTTCTCTTTCCCCCAAACTACCAAAGAAAACAGAATCTGAGTCAATTTCACATCAGCTATAGGAATATTATAAAAAATAGGGCTATTCTATCGGAATCAATAAATCCAGTTGACCACTAAATCGTAGCAAAGACCTGCAGGAAGCACTAACCCTTTGCTGCCACCTAGAAGCTGTCCAACTTCCTGCAATCCAAACCTGGTAGCCCTACCAGAAATATATAAAGATAATCCTGGATGTATGAACACAATTCGGACCAGAATTTCCATTGCTAAGCAAGATGGTTATTAAGTGAATCATACCCCATTTTTACAACCTAAATTTTTGCCATGGCTGTTAAGGTAATCACTGGAGATTGTTAAGTGAATCACAACATCGTTAAGCAAATCTGGCTTCCCCCATTGACTTTGCTTGTTGAAAGCCATCTGGCAAGGTTGCAAAAGGCAATCACGTGATCCTGGGATGCTGCAACCATGGTGAATACATAACAGTTGCCAAGCAACCAAATTTTAATCACGTGACCATGGCAATGTTGCATTATATTTAAATCATTGTTTTTCAGTACTGTTGTGACTTCAGTCAGTAAACAAATGGTTGTAAGTTGAGGACTACCTGCAAGTACTTACAGGAACTGCTAACCACAGTGGATTTGTTCTTCACATTATCAGGACAGGCCCTTGTACATCATTCATTGACACATAACATTTACATGACAATAAACTGTTCTCTATTACCATTAGACTGCCTACTATGTTCTAAAATATATCGGGCCCTCTCTTGAATGCCATCAGTTTGGAAAAATATATGCAGCTTCTTTTTGAACAGCATTTTGTCAAAAATCTAAGGAGATGTGCATTTTATTTGGGGGTTTTCTTCAGCATACTAATACTTAAGCTGATCGACTGCTATAATCAAATTTGACTCCTTTCTGGTTTGTTTGTTTGTTTGTTTGTTTGCTTGTTTGTTTGTTTGACTTTGTGGGAGTTTTAAAAAAAGGTTTTGTTAATCTTTAATGAGTTGTCTTGAGTGTTTCATGCCAAGGCATAAGATGTAATATAAATGTTTTCATCTTTTCTCAAGATATGTATCTGGAGCCAAAGCTGCTTGTCTCCATGTCTTTAAAAACAGGAACACACAAGAAGAAGTTAGGTGATGAGATGTTTTGAATAAACAAAAAACATAAGGCTGCTGGAAAGGAAAGAAAGAAACTAAGAGATACTGCTGAAACGTACATACATAGCTTCCATAATAGGTACTCTGCCTTGGTAACTTTGGGCTTAAAGCATAACCTACAACTGCAGGGACAAAGAACCACATTTATAGAAATAGAATAACAGAGTTGGAAGGGACCTTGGAGTCCAGCCCCCTGTTTAGGCAGGAAACCCTACACCACTTCAGATAAATGGTTATCTAACATCTTCTTAAAAACTACCATTCATAACTTCTGGAGGCAAGTCGTTCCACTGATTAATTGTTAATTAATTAACTAAATTAACTAATTAATTTAGAAAAGGAATGAACAGGAATTCACAGGGATGAAGAAACCAGGCTGCAAAATCAGAGTTCTACAATCTTCCATCTTCTCTCTGTAAAGACCAATTTAGAGTTTTCAATTATTGGCATGTACCCATACTTTTCAATATGAAATATCATACAGGGTTTACGATAGCCATTTATTTTCAATCCATATCTGGGAACCCGCTAACCACAGATTTCTACTTCCAAGAGACATTAGCATAACCATCAGAGTTGCAGATCTCTATTTTCCTTTTCATGTGAGAAATCCTTTCAATGATAATTATGACGCCTCAATATAGTGCTTGCAGGCCTCATCCCCCGCATCAGGCCTCTAAGCACCTCCCCATATGTTAGCATTGTTAACAAGTTTATTTTCTAGCAAATGAGTGTTTTGTGACTGACCACATCTTCAGCAGCAAACATTTTATGAACTGGCAAATATTTGATGTTCGGCATCCAGAACCTGTTAGTCTACATTATATTTCAGATCCTCTAAATCAGGGGTCTCCAACCTTGGCAACTTTAAAGCCTGGCGGACTTCGACTCCCAGAATTGCCCAGCCAGCAAAGAATTCCCCAGAACCCAAATCTGGCTCGGGAATTCTGGGAATTGAAGTCCGACAGGCTTAAAGTTCCCAAGGTTGGAGACCCCTGCTCTAAACCAATGTTTCTCAACCTCAACAGCTTTAAGTTGTTAGCTGGGGGATTCTGGGAGTAGACGTTCACACGTGTTAAAGTTGTTGAGATTGAAAAAACACTGTGATAAACTATAGTAACCTAGCATACGTGGTCCCATGCACCTTCATGACTGTGTCTCATCTGCAATACAGTCCCTTAAATCCCAAAACCTTCAGTACGTAGATCCAAGTCTGGATACAATCTGATCCAAAGAATTTCCAGAATGCTCTGTGTCTACCAGATATCCCTGGTTCCTCCATTATTGAGATGGGATAGCCAGAGTTCCACAGGTGTCTGTACCAGGAACATTAAATCTCTTTTTACCTTACCCACTCTTATATGATCAATCTAATTATTTCAATCATTCAGTCATTTCATCATCTCTTCTAGCTCTCTGCAACCATAAATTTCTGTTATACCATGTGTCAATCCTTTTAGGCTGCACTTGCTAGAAAATGAAAAGTGAATAAACTGGTGTTTTCTTTAAAGCAGCATGATATGTCTGACAGGATCCATATCTCAAGAGGATATAAGCAGAGACCACTCAAAATTCTTTCAAAATTCCAACTGTGTCCATTGATAAAAAGGCTGGTTCTACAGTTAATGTGTATGTGGAATGGATTAGCTCACAGTTACCCCTATTCCACTAGAGTGTTTCCATTCTATTACCAAGGACAGGTTTCATTCATGTGGAAAGTTTCCAGGCTATTGAAAGAATCACGTGTGACCATGACTATATATTATAGCAGCATGAAGAACTCAAAACATAAAGGATGTTTTTAATAGCTTCTGCATTATAAAGATAACATGTGGGCTGCCTTCTCATTTGACCAACACCCGATATATGGAGCATATATACAGTTCCTGTTCGTCAGGACTCAGTGCTTATTGCTTAAGGTCCAATGTTTGCATTACATTTAAAGTGTCAGAGTCATTTTCATGTGGTCAGTAATTCTTAAGAATGCACAGCCACAAGGAATTTACCACATCCTGGAGAAGTTTATCTTTCCAATGGGTCTTTAAAATATGGTGAACAGCAGATCTTGGGAAAAAAAACACCAACTCACCACATGAAAACGATAAAGAAACTTTAAGTCATGGTGATGTCAGAATCTAGAGGCCTATACAGTTCATTTCTCCCACATGTAAGCTCCATGCATGGGAGGCATACTGCTCCTAACCACCCAGAGTCACTGGGAGTAAGGCAGCATATAAATTTAATATATTGTCAGTCAGCCAGATATACAGACTGAATTTGATATTTTTGTCCATTTACCGAGTCCTTCCCAAGCTGCCTTATGAAATTGACTGAAGGCAATTTTGTCAATGTTATTGGTGTTCAAGTGGTGCTCCAGTTTGTATTCAGAAATGCCCACAATGTTTTAATCTGCTCATTTTTTTAACTACTTTTTCAATTCTTATATTCCAACCACTTTTTCATTAGTGGCACGTGTTAATTTTTCAGTTGTTCCAGTGAATTGTTTTGGCCTTGATGTTATGACTTTGTTTATAATCAGTTTGCGCAATCTTCTGCATGAGCTGAGTATATAATCGATTGTTTCCTATGCTTTTTTGCACAATTTGCGCTTTGATGATTTTTTCAGTTCTGGCTTTAGATTGCATTAGTTGAAATAGATTTCTCTTGAGCGTTCAAAATCAAGCCTTCAGTTTCTTTTCTTTTTTTTAATGTTCCAGTTGTTAGCCATTTTCAGGTTTTATCCTTATCCACTTTCCTTTCAACCTTGTGCAGAAATTGACCATGTAATATTTTTTCTTCCCAGTATTCTATCTATGTTATATTACTTTGATATTCGTTTTTAACTTTCCTGCACATTCAGTAAATTCCATGTTTAACTTGTATCAATGGACGATTTTGGCTGTCTTACGAAGCCAGTCAATGCATGCTTTTCTTTTTTGACAGGTTTATTTGACTTGAAGTAAACATCTGCTCTTTTGCTTCAGAACAGGTTATTATTTATCAATATCACTATGGGGATTCTCACCGCATCTCTTCCAGTTTGACATCTGTAAATAGATCAAATGCTTGCACTTATTAAATGTATCTAACATTAAAGAAAAACCAAGTAGGCAGAGCGCCGATATTCTTTTCTCAATAGTGAATTTGTATATGCAGGAGAATGCATCCATGGAGTGAAGATTCCAGATTGCCACATAATGAATAGATGGGCAATCTACCATTTGATAACTGCACTAAACTGCCATTCTCCTGTTTCAGTGCCTAGAAGGAAAACTCAAATTCATCCAGTTATTATTCTGAGGGAACTTCGGTGCTAACAGAATTAATAAAAACAAGCTAATATGAAGCAAGATAAATTTTTTTGCTTACTATATTTTAGTGCTATCATATTTACCATGGTAAAAAATACACTATTCAAATAAAAACCCATCACAACCACTCACTAAGACAATAAATAAAAACAAATAAAAGCATATCAGCAATAGCACTAAAACTAATATAAATAGGCGTCCAATTAACATACACATATTAGAAACTCTCCAAACACAAGAAATGGTAGAAAGAAAAGAAGTTCCATACTAGTAGTTATAACAGTGAATAAAACCAGCACAAAGCACAAAGCATTAAGTGAACTTTTGCAGCTGTAGGGAGTAGGGATCACTACCAATTAGCTACAAAAATAAGTTGCTTCACTTCTTAAGAAGAGGAAGGAAGAATGATCCATTGAGAGATGAAAGCTTCCAACAGGAACCTCAACATGGACCTTAAGGAATGCATATCAAAATGCAAATGCGTTGTTGTAATAACATATGCTTCAGCAACAGATGCTCAGACCCATAAAATCATTGCTTTGTTGCACATTAAAGGCAAATTATTTTCCGTCTGGGATGGGAATGTACTAGATTACAGTGTGTCCCCAATAAAGCAATGCTACTTCTGCATGCAGGTTGGGAGACAGACATTCTCATCAGGAATGTATATGTAAATGTGGAAAGAAACAGAAGCATTTATTTCTGGCTATGTATAATTAAGGTCTTTGCAGGACATCTGCAAGCCAGACTGATGGAAACAATTTCAGCAGTAGAAACAAAGGAAACAGCATCATATGAAGACCAGGTGGGTAGGAGCCAATTAACTTTTCCCCACCTGTCACCATTTTCCTCTGTATAATTCATGTCTGTTCATTCTGTGAAAATATGCATTAATACAGACTTCAATATTAACATCGCAATGACTGTGAAAATCACAGCAAACCAGATATTTTTAGAAACGTTTCTAGCCCTTTGAACTGAAAAGATGAATCATTCATTAACATATTAATATTAATTAATATTAATTGATAATGTTGGAAAGAAGAAAGAAAGTCAGTAATTTCACTGGCATGGGAGTAGGGCTTTCTTCTCTGTATTTTTTTAAAACTTTTCAACAGATGCTTGAAAATATTAACCAATTTTTCTTAAAAGGTATTATACATGAATAACAACCCATAACATAATGCATAAATACCATGTTTGTGTACAAAGCATCAAAACATTAATTCTCTATTCAGTGGGATACACATGGGTCTGTCTCCTGTCAGTGCTGGAAAAAATGAACAAAGTCATACTAAAACTAGAAGCAAGATCCTGGGGTCACAGGGGTTATCTTAAGGTTTGTTCACAAAAGTCAGTATCATTTTCACAAAACATTGAAATTAAATTAAAATTAAAAGTCTTCCCAATAAGAACTGTAACAGAGGCAGTCTGTGTATTTATTCTTTTGATACTGTTATATATTAAAATCATTCAAGGGAAATTGCTTCCTGGATCTTTCCAGGGGTACCTGACAGTAGCCACTGAGAATGCCTGGGGCTAAGTTCTTTGGGCTTATGTGATATATTAAGAATGTAAGACTGAGTCTCAGCAATTATTTTATCTTTTCTTCTATAATGGATTTTTGTAGAATGAAACCAGGTGATTGAAACAGAGGAGAAGGTTGTAGGCAGAAGATGACAACATTTATATCTACAGTAAAATTTCATGACTAAAGTAAGCAGTACACAACAAAATCCTTTAAGAATATTACCAGAGAAGAAGCTATGCAAGATTAGGTTTACAACTCATAATGCCTTTTTGGCAATGTTGTTACAGTGGGCTTTGGCACTTAGATGATTAGATATGAGTATTCCAAGGTCCTTGACAGTGTGAGGGCCGTCTACAAGGTTCTGTCCACTCAGCTTCTATTTTGTGTTCTGATTCTATTTGCCAATGTGTAAGACAGAGCATTTGTTGGTTGAGATTTGGAATTGCCAATTGTTTGACCATTCTGACACAAAGTCTAGGTCTTTTTGAAGGGTAGCAGCATTGTCGGTGGTGTTAAATAGTTTTACATCATTGGCGAAGAAAACACATTTGCTTATAATATGATCACAAAGGTCATTTATGTAAAGTATAAAGAGTGTTGGGCCTAGAACGCTGCCTTGGGGACATCGCTGTCAATAGGTGCAGGATTTGGTAGGGCGCTCCCTATTTTGAACACTTGTTGTCTGTTTGACAGGAACACAGTTATCCAATTATGTAGGGGTCCAGAGATGCCATAGGGTATTAATTTTAGAAGTAGTTTGTCGTGACGACTGAATCAAAGGCTTTACAGAAGTCTATGCAAATTGCATCTATTGCTTTGCCCTGATCGAGTTTTGTAGTCTATATGTTTTTGCAGTGTAGAAGTTGTAGATTACAGGATAATTTTTTCTGCAACCAAATTGTTTGTTAGAGAGTAGGTTGTTTGTTTTTAAGTGGAGGGTAATGGATTGGTTAATAATTGATTTCATGGCTTTGCAGGTGACACGGCATAAAGATATTGGTCTGTAATTTTCAACTAGGCTGGGGTCTCCCTTTTTGAAGATAGGGATGATCATGGCTAGTGACCATAGGTTGGGTAGGGAGCTGGTCCTGAAAGATTTCTCAAAGATTATGCTTAGAGGTTCAGCTATAGCAGTGGAAAGCTTTTTAAAGTATGCACATAGTCCATCAGGTCTGATAGATAGAGATGGTTTTATGCTGCATAGTGCCTTTTCAGCGTTATCTTCTGTGAAATCTATTTGTGTTAGATCGTTGTAATTATTTGTGATATGACTAGGGAATGTTGGGCATGAGCCATTGCTGTTTACAAAGACTGAGCCGAAGAATGTGCTAAAGAGATTGGCTTTAACTACTCCATCATTACATTCTTTACTGTTAGGTCCTTCTAAGGGTGGGAATATACTTGCAGAAGGAGGACCGCTCCTTTGTACCATTTGTGGGGCACTGGAAAATTAAATAGGCAGATTAAGCCAATTAGGGCATGGATACCTTTATTAACTTGCTTTTTGCATGGGACCTCTATGCTGCAACTTCCCATCCCTTGAGATAGGCAATTATTGTACTTAATAGGCCTTGAGATCATTCATTCGGTAATATATTTTTCTGATAGCATGAATGTGGAGCGAGAAAGAGGATTTGCAAAGGCAAGGATAGATCACAGCTTCCTCTGCTTTCTTATTATAAGACATCTGCCAGTCTACTTTTTCACTAAGCCTGGCATCTTTCATGTCTGGACAGCCCAGTTAGAGGGAAAGAGCTGGGAAGGTTTTTTGAGAAGAGGGGAAAATTTAAATCCTCACTTGCTTGTGGTGCCTCTCTTCCAATACCACTTTCTACCAAAGCCACTTTTCATGCTGTTGAACAATTGTTTAAATATTGGGTGCAGTGTGCATGTATATTGGTATGCTGAAGTAATAATAAAGTTGCTAACTAAATGCATTACCTAAAAAGACACAGAAATGGTTAAGGCTTATTTGGATTTCATCTTAGGAAAGAAGGCCTGTAAAAAGAAATGAGGAAGAAGTATTCTACTGTTTAAGTTATTTACTCAATAAATAAAACTCCAAATAAAGTTCCAAATAAAACTCTTAGCCATCATAATTCTAATCTTTCAGTTATTTCAGGAGTCATCACTAACAAAACAAAAAAAGAGCTTGTGAAAATGTTTCAAAACAACCACTTTCAAAATAGCAGAGTGTTTTTCAGGAGCCTTCCTTCTTTTCTCCCTCTCTCCCTCCTTTCCTTCCTTCCTCCCTCCCTCCCTCTCTTCCTTCCTTCCTTCCTTCTTTCCTCCCTTCCTCCCTCCCTTCCTTCTTTCCTCAAAGTACCATTGTTAGCACATAAATGATATGGATTGTTCGCATAGCTGGAATTCATAAGACAAGACATTTGTTTTAAACCAGGTTTTTTTTTTTTACACAATTAATGGGGGACTCAAGACAAACTTCAACAGTTTTGATCAAAGCTTCCAGCTGGGATTGAAAAAAAGGCTGCCCTGCTGTGTAGTAGCGCAATAACTTAACTGAAGAGTGTTCACACAATACAAGTCTGGTTCACCATTATGATTAGAAGTCAGTGGGGCTTTGTTCATAAAGGAAAAACACCAATTTGTTGATAATTTTGACCTCTAATATCATTGTTCTTGATTTGTTCCAGAGCATGTCTTCTTTTAAGCACTAAAAACAGTAAAGGAAAGTTTCACTCTAACTGGAAGTCCTTGACAGAAGAAACGAATCTCACTGAGATGTGACTATAATGATGTTATTGTTGTTGTTGATGATGCCTTCTCACTAATAACATCAACATCCCATAATTCAGCAACAACACAAGTAAAAATTTACTTTCTCAACTTCTGAGTGTCTTGATGGATTCATCATTGGTTTTTTTTTTCAAACCCCTGTTTTGCGTTTTCTTTTTGTCCCATCCAATTAGTATACAAGCCAAACCTTGCTTATCTTCCAAGCCAAGAGAAGGAAATCCAGACCCAGATTTTAAGAGAAATACCTGCAACCCTAATCCAGAGGCCCCTATATATATTTTTTTTTCCCCAAGCTGGTTGGCACTCTTGAAATATTGAGAAAATGTGGCTAACTTGACAACAAGATAGGGATTTGCCCAATCGAAAAAGAGAGGATATAACCAACACAAAACATGGACTTACCTGAACAGAATTGCTGGTCCTTCTATAGCTCTTCTCTTACTTGCCTTTCTTCTTTGGTTGACATATTCCAGACAAAAGTCTGGACCAGGGGTGAAATTCAACATTTTTCCCTACCAATTCTGTGAGCTTGGCTTGGTGGGCATGAAAGGGGAAGGATACTGAAAAATCCCCATTCCCTCCCCACTCCAGGAGGAAGGTTATTGCAAAATCTCCATTCCCACCCTACTTTGGGGCCAGCCAGAGGTGGCATTTGCCAGTTCTCCGAACTACTCAAAATTTTCGCTACCGGTTCTCCAGAACCTGTCAGAACCTGCTGAGTTTCATCCCTGGTCTGGACTCCTCATTTTATTTTCTAGGATGAAATAATATTAGGGTGCTCATTTTCCATTGCACTGCTAGTTAGTCTAAACAAAGGATTTGAGGATTAAATGATAAAGTCAAAGCCCTTATAAGCCCTCTTTTCTTTCCAAAAGAGATCAGAAGGTTGTCTGAAATTGCAGTGCAACACTTAAAATATTGCTCCTTCTAGAGACTCTATGCGGCATTGCCATTTGACTGGTGCTCCCTCCAAATGTTCAAAAATAGTTGTAAGCTATTTAACTTCCCATTGAACTTCCTAAATTACTAATATTAAGCCCTTGGTCTCACAACAAACTTAATGAACAGTTCTGACAATCTGAAAGTAAGGCCACTAGAAACACACAGGCCAGATGGAATCATCAATTACAGAATTTTCCAATTGGACTGCAATTTTCTGGCACCTGGTGCTTCATCGCTTGGATATTGTGCATTGTAGTTACAATGGCAACCTCTCCTGACAACGAAATCTGGACTTGAGAAACTCAATTTGCGAAGAAAAATGTTGCCCTGACAGAACATTGCCTGTTCTGATTCTTAAACACAATTGATCTCTGCAAATGAGAATAAGCTGGTTGGAGGAATTTATATTAATCGTTTGGGTGAATTCACCTCCTGATGGCAAACATTTTAGGGATGATTAAACAGAGACCAAAATTTTGAGGAAAAGATGTGCCGGGTTAATGGAAAAAGAAATAGTGGCTTTTAGTATATACACATGAATACACACATCCATATTACATATGTACTGTATTGATAATGAGAGATGTTGACACAATGTCAAGCAAGAAAAGTTTTTTTTTTAATTTATTGAACCAATTTACTAGCCGCCAATCTCACGAACAACCAACTCAGGATGATGTATAACAGAGCTAAAACAGTTAACAAGCATATTAACAAATATAAAACCAAACTAAAATAATAATAATAGATGAAGGGGTGTTAAAAATAACAGAGCCATCTCGCAATAAGCATACTTTTCAATTTTCCAATATTTTTGTTTCACTGTTTTTAATTGCTGTTGTATTCCAAATTTTTACTATGTATTTTTTTTGGTGTGTGTGTGTATTTGTGATGTGTGTGGGAGGGGTAATTTTATTGTTGTAAATCACCCTGAGTCATAATTTTAACAAACAGACAAATCAATTGGCAATACTTCAACAACAAAAAAGTCTACCATCTGAACGTAAATAGTATGCCCAATAATGAGAAATTGAACTGAGTGATTACAGCTTCTTACGGTACTAAAATTATAGCTGGGATCTAGAGAGAGAGAGAGAGAATAATAATGTGCTGGACTGAAGAACGCAAATCTGATCTATTCGGTGGTAGAGCAACTAAATCAGAAGACAGAATCCAGTTAGTTTAGAGCTAAGTAGAAGCAAAAAAGGAAAGAGTTTTCTGTGTTGGTTTCTAAGGCTCACCAGGCATGATTACTCTAGGGAGGGGGAATTTCTAACCCTTCATATATCTATCTTCATTTTGGATGGGGCTAATGGGAATTGTTATTCAACAACATCTGGCCACAGAATTTTCGCTCCATTTTCCATTTCGTGAAAAGAAGATTATGCATCTCCACATGTCAAAATTGTTTCAGCCAATAGACAGATGTTCCTGTGCAAGAAAAGAAATCCTGAAGCTAGAAGGTCATAAACTACAGTGAGAACATGAAACATAAGAAGCACAAACACAGGAAAGCTTAATATTGTGGAACAGAACAGAACAGAACGTAATGTAACGGAACGGAACGGAATGGAATGGAAAGGAAAGGAAAGGAAAGGAAAGGAAAGGAAAGGAATGGAATGGAATTCTTTATTGGCCAAGTGTGATTGGACACACAAGGAATTTGTCTTTGGTGCATATGCTCACAATGTACATAAAAGAAGAGATACATTCATCAAGAATCATAAGGTACAACACATAATGATAGTCATAGGGTACAAATAAGCAAGCAAATCATACTAGGAAACAATCAATATCAATATAATTGTAAGGATACAGGCAACAAAGTTACAGTCATGCAGTCATAAGTGCGAGGAGATGTGTGATAGGAACGATGAGAAGACTAATAGTAATATAATGCAGCCTTATTGAATAGTTTGACAGTGTTGAAGGAATTATTTGTTTAGCAGAGTGATGGCGTTAGGGGAAAAAAACTGTTCTTGTGTCTAGTTGTCTTAGTGTGCAGTGCAGAAAGCTGAACTGAATTGATTTCTCATTGATACCTTAGGTATCAGCCTAAAATGGATTGCAATCTGACCTTTCAGTCAGAAGATCTTATTAATTACCTCTCAAGATATGAAAAACAAAGTTAGGAGGGATATAGCGAGAACAGCAGTAGGCTATAATGCAATCAATGGATGCAATATTAATTAGACTTCATAGACAACCCTTTGCTATGACCATTATATTCTAACCACTGAATCTGATGCAGAAGAAAACAAAGTAATAAGTTTTATGATCAAGCTTAATTTGAAATCTACAGAACATACAAGAAAGATATTAATTTAATATTTACTAAGACTGCATTACTATTACTATTAGTCTTCTCATCGTTCCTATCACCATCTCCTCCCACTTATGAATGCAGGACTGTAACGTGTTGCTTGTAACCTTATGACTTTTATTGATATTGTTTCCTGATTGCTTATTTGTACCCTATGACTACCATTATGTGTTGCACCTTATCATTCTTGATGAATGTATTTTTTTCTTTTATGTACACTGAGAGCACGTGCATCAAAGACAAATTCCTTGTGTGTCCAATCACACTTGGCCAATAAAGAATATATTTAATTTGACATGCTGGCAAAATAATCATCCAATGCAGGAAGTCAAAGCTAATCAAAAGGAAGGTATTCATGCTGGCTTTAAAAAAGGCCAACAGACACATAATATTATTGCTGATGAACATTGAATAATCGTGGAAAAACCAAAGTATACCAAAAAGTAGGTCGGCATATATTTCATTGTTTACAGAAATAGATTTTGATGATCTTCTGGGATGATCTTGTGGGATGTGCTTAGAAGAATGGGAATCCTAGAGCATCTTATTGACCTCAAGTAAAATCTGCAGCCAGGTCAGAAAGCCACAGTGTATGCAGAACATGATGAAACACAAAAGTTGATGGAAGTAGCAGAGATGGCTAAACTGACTGCTTTGATTTAAAGAAAAGAAGACAATTAATTTTGTTTCTACTCGGAAATCACTTTTGGACTTTGTGCTTGAAGAAAAAAACCTTTGTGCTTGAAGAAAAACGAAACTTTGATTTTGTATTTTTCTGATTAGGTTGGTTTGGTGTTATAGAAGTACCTAGTATCAGAAGTGGGTTCCTACCATTTCTATCTGGTTCTATACAACTGGTAGTAACTCCGTGATGATGTCACAGAGCAGTTCCTTCAGTGTCTCCATGGGCACCTCCATTTTGGATTTTGCTTCTGCGCATGCGCAGAAGCTATTTTTTGATTGCCGCCTGCACGTGCGCTTTGACCGCACGCTCGAGGCGCGATCCTGAGCAAACCAGCAGTAAGAAGATTCAGAACCCACCTCTGCCTAGTATATATTACTATATAAATGTAAAAAGGGGGAGTTTTCATGTTATTACCATATTCTACAGCACCAAAAAGTAAGCAGAAATCAATGTTTTTTTCTTTTCTTTTCCCCCCTCTACCTTACACTTTTCTCTCTTTCCCTCCCTTATTTTACCTTTATTTTCATTTTTCCTTGTATTTTATGCTTTGATAAACTAATAAAACTTTTGAACTCAGGGGGAAAAAGAGCATGATAAAACACATGGCCACTAAATTCACACAGACGTGAGACGAGGATATATACTGTATTCTTCCCTTATTACGTACTTCCATCTAGAGGTGGAATATACAGTATATTGAAGGGAAGCACGCTACGGGTGAAGCTTCATTTTAAAACTAGAGGAAGAAACTATAACAGCCAGTGTTATAACAATGACATTACTCTGATGGCAGCAAATGCAAATAATCTGTAAGGACCGATAACCAAAGTCAAGAAGCACGGTGAAAACATGGGGCCGCAATGAAATACAAAGAGGACTAAATCCGTGACAACAGGTACAGCAGCCAGCCTTAGAACCAATTTTCATGCCATGGAAGGGAGAATGACCAGATCATCTTCCGTTTGCCATGGCTACAAGTGGGGACACTCAGTAAGCTGCAACTCCATTCAACTATAGCAAAAGAACAGGTGTTTGAAAAACAAACTCCAGAATTGCCTCCCCTCCCACCCAATACATATGGCTCTTCGTATATTGTGCAGGGTAAATAACAGACGGCCTTTATTATTCTTGACCTTAAATTTATTTGTCAAACATATCCATCACACGTCTCTAACCTTTAATGGGAAAAGCTCATGTTGCTTATTGGAGCAGTTCATGGATACCCCACAAGGACATTGCCTACCCCCTTTCTAAATAGGATGCATTTTTTTATCTCTCTGATAATATATTTGTCCTTTTTCATTAAATGGGTGCTTGAGCCTGTGTGTGTGTGTGAGAGAGAGAGAGAGAGAGACAGACAGAGACAGAGACAGAGAGAAGAGAGAGAGAGAGAAGAGAGAGAGAGAAATAGAGTGAGTGAGAGAGAGAGACATAGACAGAGAGACAGAGAGACAGAGACAAAGAGACAGAGATAGACAGAGACAGAGAGACACAGAAACAGAGACACAGTGAGATAGAGACAGAGAGACAGAGAGACACAGAGAGAAGAGAGACAGAGACAGAGAGAGACAGAGACAGAGACAAAGAGAGAGAGAGAGAGAGAGAGAGAGAGAGAGAGAGAGAGAGGCTGTGCATGTGGCTGTAGGGAGTAGGCATGTAATATATATCATAAAGAGGTCAGATATAGCCAGTAA
>JANHFT010004488.1:523571-537645 GCA_032467955.1 Pseudoxenodon macrops | reverse complement strand
ATTTTAATTGACTCCTATATAGCCTAGAATCCAGGGGTGAAATCCTCCCGGTTCGGTCCAGTTCGTGCGTACCGGTAGGCGCCTGCGCCACTGGTTCGCAGAACCGCTACAGACGGATGGCTGGCCACACCCCCAAACCCTCGCGCCCTCGCGCCCCCGCCACCCATGTCTGCCCGATTGCCCACTTACCGCTTTCCCGCCATACTTTTCCCGCCACCCGGCTCGGCGCTAATTTCCTCGGTGCTAATTTCCGGCTTGGCACTTCCGGACCACACATCCTGCCCACGGCCTATATAAGGTCGCACAGAAAGCCAGGAACTCACCTAGCTTGGACTCTTGGCCTAGCTCGGCCGCCTCGCCTACCTCGCTTCGCCGCCTCGCCTTGCCGCATCTCTCCTCTCCTCGCCTGGACGCCTCGCCTGGATGCCTCGCCTTGCTGACAGCTGATCACTCCAAAAGGTAAGCATTGCTGGTTGCGGCCTAGCGTGGGCACCCCCCCACCAATCCCTGGGCATACTTCACAAAGCTGCTGGGGATCAGTTGCAGGCCTTGTGCCGCCCACTGCCACCAATTCCTGAGCTCGCAAAGTTCGCGAAGCCGCCGGGGATCGGTTGCATGTTGTGGCCTAGCGTCGGCATCCCCCCACCAATCCCCAGGCTCATGTAGTTCGCGAAGTTGGCGGGGATCGTTGTGGGCCTCATGCCACTTAGTTCTGCCAACTCCTGAGCTCGCGAAGTTTGTGAAGCCGCTGGGGATCGGTTGCATGTTGCGGCCTAGCATCGGTACCCCCACCACCAATCCCCGGGCTCGCGTCGTTTGCGAAGCCACCGGGGATCGGTTGTGGGCCTCGTGCCTCCCACCACCGCCAATCCCTGAGCTTGTGAAGTTCGCAAAGCTGCCGGGAATTGGTTGAAGGCCTCGTGCCACCTCCTCAGATCACCTGGCTTGCCTGGCTAACCTGCCTAGCAGCTAACCACCCATCTTCCCCCCCAGGGCCCAGCTTACTTACCTTCGCTCTTCGGATGCATCTCTTGAGGCGCTGGTTGCAACGCCTACCTTTCTTCACCTGGATTTCAGCCTGTAATCCATCTCCTCGGCGGCCAACTGTCCAAACTGTAATCCATCTCCTCGGAAAGCAACTGGATCGGCCTTCTTCCCTCAATTGTGTAAGTAGCTGGGTTGTTTTAATTAATTTTTTTGCTTTTTAAAAAAATGTAAAATGGGGGGGTTCTTGTTTTTTTTAATAGTAATTTTCTTTTAGACATAACCATTGAAAGTTTAGGAACTTTTAAATTTAACTGCTTTTATCTAAAATTATAAATTAAATTAAATATTGAATGTTGTGTGCTTTTCCAATGTAAAGTGTGTAAAATGCAAAAGGTTTTTCCCAAAGCTCTTTGTGGCTCTGTGAAGCTGCCGTTTGTTGCAGGGGCCATTTTGTGTGCTTTTGAAGTTCTGCTTAGGCATGGCAGGGGGTTGGGTAAGATGACCTCCAGGGCTCCCTTCCTCCAACTCTGCAAATCTGTTAAAACTGCTCAATCTGTTGCTGGTGCCATTTTGTGTGCTTTTGCATGGTGTCTGAGTCAGTTGTGTTGTTTTGTGTTGTGTGTGTGTGCAAAGTGTAAAAGTTTTTTCCCAGTTCTTTGTGGCCCTGTGAGGTTCATGTTTGTGGCAAGGGCCATTTTGTGAGCTTTTGCAATTCTGGTTAGGCAGGGGTTGGGCTAGATGACCTCCAAAGGTCCCTTTTCCAACTCTGTTCCTGAAGCCCGAATTTTCCAATTAGAGAGCCTAAAAAGGCGCTATCAATCCCAGAGACATTGATAGTGAGAAAGGGGAAGCCCCAAGAACCTCAGGAAGAAAAGCAATCTGCCCGAAGGTTCAGGGGAAATTCAATTGATTTCAATTGGAAAGAGCGCAGCCATTTTGGCTGGCCCAAAGCACTGACAGTCGAGGAGTGGGAAGCGAAAATCGAAAAAAGAACATACTAACAGTGGTACGAGAGTGGATCCCAAGAAGAAACTACAGAAACAACAGTGAATTTAGCAGCTGATCTATCGGGACACCGAAAATGAGTGATATTAGCAGCAACTAGAAGGATGGAAGGAGCGGAAAAATAACTCAAAGCAGTGACAGCACGGAAAAGCGGAAGCAGAGGAGGTGAAAGGAACTCAAAACGGATAGATCCTGAGAAAGAACAGATTGGTGATTATAAACTTTATTGAATTGTATTCTGACAGTAAAGATTGAATTTACAGGACAGTGAACTGAGTGGATTGGATAATGATAGACTATGAAAGTGGACTTCTTCACGGCATAGACGGATTAACAGTAGAAACCTGAGTAAATGGACATCACTAGAACTGCAACATGATCAAGACTGAGGAAAGCTTTAAGAGGAGAGGAATCAACTGAAGGATAACGAACTATAGTAGCAATCAAAGTATAAGATATCTATCTGATTAATTTGATTAACAATATATTTGATTAATAATATATAAATAATTAAGTTATGACTGTTAAATATTTAAGGTAATAATTTGATAAGGTTAACCCTTATATATCTATATACATTGATTAGAGAAAAGTAAAATATAACTCTTTTTCCTTGCCCTTTTTTCTCCCTGCCTCCCATTCTTCTCTCTTTATATGCAAAGTTATATCTTTATTAAAACTATATTTATGCTATATAATATTATATGTTAAAATATAATAATGTAAGTAAGATACTATTAAGACATCATTAGAATTATAGATATATTATAGATATAATTATAAATTCATGATTTACTGGTAAGATTTATTTAAGATAGGAAAGATGACCACAATGCACAATGACAATCACAAAAATAAGTAAAAAATACACTCAAAATTCGCATCTATCCCATCTTCTCCTGCACAACAACATCAAATAGACAGTATGCTTGGAATGGAGAAAGCAGGCTCAACATCAAATATTCAAAGTATCCAAGCTATTTTAATGATAATACAAGAGGCACTTACTAAAACGCAAGAAACAATAGCAAACAATCATGAGGAAACGAGAAAAAATCATGAAGAACTTAGTAGTGATATGGGAGAAATGAAAGATGACTTCAAAAAAATGAACGATAAAATAGAAAATATCCAGCAAAATATTTTTAAAAACGAGCAACAAAAGTAGAACAAGCAGAGAAAAGAATAGAGAATATGGAACAAAGAGCTATGACAAAAACTTAGAGGATTCAATAGTGTTCTTGGAAATGGAAAAAGTGGCTTTTTTCCTAAGATTTCAAAATATAGCAGAAAACAAAGAAGATCTAGAAAACATAATGTCAGAAATATTGGCAGTGGCCCTACAAAAAGAAAAGCAAGAGCTGCGGAGAGATATGGATGAAGTGGATAGACACTTCAAAAATACACAAATTATGCCAGATGACACAGGTTGCTAAAAGAAGTCCATATAAGGTTCACAAAAAAATCAATTAGGGATATATAAAAAGATGAAAGAAGAACAAATACAGTATAAGGGTAAAGAAATTATAACCTTAAAGCAAATCCCGAGACCAAAGAAGAAATTATCAATTTCTGATAACATGCCTAAACGAATACAACATAATGTTTAGATGGTTAGTCCAAGAAGGCATCCTGATATCATGGCAGGATAAAAAATACAAAATAGATTTACTGGATAAGGCCCACTTTTTAGAAAATCACTTCATTACAGAAGGAGAACAAAAAGAAAAATCTAAGAATGGAAAAGATGATCAAATAAAGGAAAACAAGGAGATGAAAAAAGAAAGGGAAAAACTGGAAAGAGAATGAATAGAAAGGGAGGGAACAAGAGAAAAAACACAAATGGAAACAAGAAATACTAGGAAACTAACAATAATGAACAAATAAGTATGGCAATGGAGGAAGAAATAAAAATGATTTCAATAAATATAAATGGAATAAACTTGCCGGCTAAAAGGACACAAATACTCATGAAATTAAATAAATTGGATATGGATATCATTAACTTACAAGAAGTACATATAAAAGAACAGCATAGTAAACTATTAGAACATCCAAGATTAGGTAAACTTTATACATCTCTAACAGATTTTTAAAAAGAGGAATCGCTCTATACATCAAAGAGAAATTAAAATCAAAACAAATTTATGTGGATGAGGAGGGACGAATTCTTATGATTGAAATAGAAACAGATCACAAAAAAATACTTCTGATTTCAATACACACCGCAAACGACAACCAAAGGGAACGTTATAAAAAGATACATAACAAAACAAAAGAATTAGAATATGAAAACATATGCTTAATTGGAGATTTCAATGCAATAACTGAGGTAAATAAAGATTATAAAAGTAGTAAGAAAAATAAGACAAGAAAAAGGACTCTGCCAGAAACATTTCATGAAATGGTCCAAGAATTATGTTTAAAACATGCCTGGAGAGAAATAAATACAGGAATAAAACAATATACTTTCTATTCGAACCTTCATCAATCTTGGTCATGAATCGATATGCCTGGAAGACACCAGATCTTATAAAAGAAACAGAAGAAATAGAAATCATGATAAACACTTGGGCAGACCACAATCCATTAAAGATGATATGGAAAGGACAAAAGAGAAGGAAAAGATGGATGCTGAACAAAGAAATACTAAGAGAGACGGATTACATACAGATGATAGAAAAAGAAATAAATATTTTTATCAAAATAAATAACACAGAAGAAACAACATCACAAAACCTATGGGACACTATGAAAGCATATATAAGAGGGCTAACGATAGCATACATGGCAAAATGAAATAAAAAAAGAAACAAGAACAAGAAAAACTTCAAGAGGAATTGGGAAAATTAGAAATAGAATTACAGAAAGAACCCCAAAATCCAAAAATAAAACAAAAAAGAAATATAATAAAGCATAAATTAAACTTGATACTACAAATAGATATGGTACGGAAGATTAAACTGGCAAAACAACAATATTTTGAAAACACGAACAAACTGGGGCAATGGCTAGCCCATAAATTAAAGAAAGAAAAAGAAAAAAGAATAATACATAAATTACAAGATGATGAAGGAGTGATACACCATAGAAAAGAAGAAAAGAAAAATATACCGTGTTTCCCCGAAAATAAGACAGGGTCTTATTGTCTTTTGACCTCCCCGGAATATGGCCTTGGCCTTATTATCGGAGGGCTTATTATTTTAGGGGTGCAGGAGGAAGCAAGCGTGGGACTAGATGTCCTGCCACCGCTGCCTCCCCTCCCTGTTCTTTGCACCATGGCCCGCAGTTGCTCCACGAGGCAGCAGCAGTTGCGGCGCGACGAGTCTCACAAAGATTTGTTTCTGGCAGGTGGGGTGGGGATGGGCCGCATCCTACCTGACACTTGTAGCCCCATCACGTTCCTTGCCGTTCTGTCCAGGGAAGCACATTGCAAAAGAAAACCTCTCGCGAGTTCAAAAGTTTTCTTTTGCAACGTGCTTTCCTGGATACATCGGCGAGGAACGCAATGGAGCTACAAGTGTCAGGTAGGATGCATGTCTCACAGCCCACCCTCTCCCACCTGCCACCCCCAAACTTAACCCCACCACGAGACGCTTGTCCTACCTGACACTCGTAGCCTTATCGCATTCCTCGCCGTTGTGTCCAGAGAAGCACGTTGCAAAAGAAAACCTTTCACGAGTTCAATCAAATATCTCGAAGAAGGAAAGGGAGGTAGGAGAAAGAGTTGGAAAGTTGTTGCAAAACTAGGTGATTTAAGATATATAAGAGAAGGGAACAGAAGAGAAAAAATAAGTATTAAATTGGATGGTGAAATGGAACAAATAATTAAATAAATATATTTTTATAAAAATTATGTAGATGTAAAGGTATAATTATGTACTCTGACAACAGATGCTGTAAGTTGTGTGGTGTTATAAAAATAAAATAAAAAATTGTGAAAGAACAATTGCTGGTAGAACAAGTCCATCAAAGTCAACAGAGCTAAGGTTGCATTCCTAACAGACTACCCTATCCATTAGATTAGACACATTAAAGGCAGTAGAAGCTACAGTACATCAAGTAGGTACATCCAAGAAAACATGCTTATACTTGTGACAACATGAATTCACTGTCAAATTGGAGCACTTGTCATGTTCTGCCTTAGAACCTCGGTACCGTTTTTGCTTCTACTGTGGAAGACTCTTAATTTTTCCTCTTCTATAGAATATCAGGTATTGGTTTAAGATGGTCAAATATGGCCTGGAATTCAGGAATTGCCTGAGTAGAAGCTGGCTGATAAAAGTTTCCCTTGCTCGTCCTTCCATTGCAGCCCTCTCTGAAAAATCAGTATAGGCTTCATGGAAGCATTTCAACCAGGCAAACTGTTGGGTTAGTGTAAATTCTGCCTTATGTAACCTAACCTTCACATTTTAAATAACCTGGGATTTCTTACAGCAGACTTGTACATTTGAATTATACGTACAGACTTTTACCAGCAAATAGACATGTGGAAAATTATGCTTCCCCCAGTCAAGTGGTAAATTGGTATTTAAACCAGCTTCGCATTAGAGAAACCTTTCCCAACCAACTGTCATGTAGCTGAGCTGGATTTAATTGACTGCTGGCTAGAAAAGATGGGAGTTCCTGTTCAAAACATCTGGGTGATGCCAGGTTGGTATTTGAGAAGACCTTTTATGTTGGCTCGGGAGGCTGAATTAAATAAGAGAGAAATATTGCTAATGGAGAAAGTCTGTTTGTTTTTGTTTAACTAGACAGATTCCCAGGGGTGTGATTGCTTTGGGAAGAAGAGATGCTTTCTGAATTTTCATCTTGTCTTAGACAGTCTGCCCTAAATTAAATACCCATAACTGCCAACTATAAGTTTTTCCTCCTCTTCAAATATTGCCATAGCAATTTTGCTGTGGTTACCTAAGCCAACAGCTCCAAACACTGTGTGCTGTTTGTGGTGTAAGGAATGACATCTTCCTGTGCTCACACATTGCTCTCACTACGAGTCGGTGATTCATTTTTCCTGCTGTTGATTCTTAATCTAAACCATCACAAAGAAAGACCACCTGCAGGTTCTAGTCTCCCAATTCATTAGTGTCTTCTGTTATAGTTAATCCCCTTAAATATCTATATTTTTCTCCTTATATATAAATGTGGTCTAGTGGTTTTATTTTTATTTATTTGTTTTTCATATTTCTGGACCGCCCGTCTCCCTCAAAGAAGGAAGCTAGGCTAGAGGTTAGAAACGAGAAGAGTGTCAGTTCGTGCCTGACGTAGGCATGAAAACTGGCTGAGAGATTTTGGGTCAGCTATTCTCTCTCAACTCAACCCAATTCTCAGGATTGTTGTTGTTGCGGAGGAAGGAAAATTCAGTACATTTGCCGTGAGTTGTTTATAAAACTAATAAAGGCAGGAAGTACATACATACTGTAGGAAGAAATGTCCATCTGCGTTCAGTTCCAAGTGGGGAAAAAGACACTGGAAACACGGTGGCTGCTTGGAAAGATAGTTTAATGGTGGACAGCAGGACCACATGGTTTGAGGCCCTGGGGAAAAAGGGGAATCATATGCTTCCAGATGTTGGGTGAAGGAAAAGAAGGGGCTTGTTGAGAGTCCTGGGTTTTTTTATACACTCTGTTGGACTCCACCCCAGACCTTCCTGTTCTGGTGTAAGAAATTCACTGATTGGCTGTCAGACTCCTATGGGGCAGGGGTGTTAGCTAATTCTGTAGGCTGTCTAAGGCTTGGTTGAATCTTAATGTAATCTCCCTAGGTGCCATGAGTTCTGTTGCTAATCCTACCTTTGTTGAATCTTGGGTGAGGGTATTTGCTTATGAACAGACCTAGCCATCTCTTTATCTCTTAAGTGCAGGACATCTGCTATTGAGGAAGGTGGGGGATATTAAGAGTGAGTCCACTTCCTGCCTGTTTCTCCATTTCTCATCCAAGGAAATATAATATTCTGCCTTTTTGATATTTCCTAAAATATTTAATTCCTCTAGGAGGGGGGTAGGTGCTAACTTCCTTCAATACATACATATTGACAATAGGAAAATCTTGAAGACATGGAGACACAAGGAGTAGATGGTCCTCGGCTTATGACCATAATTGAGCCCAAATGTTCTGTTGTTAAGTGAGACATTTGTTAAGTGAGTTTTGCCCCATTTTATGACCTTTATGACAGTTGTTAAGTGAATCACTGCAATTGATAAGTTCGCAACCCAGTTGTTAAGTGAATCTGGCTTCCCCATTGACTTTGCTTGTCAGAAAGTTGTAAAAAGGGGGGGTCACATGACCTTTGGAAACCACAACGGTCATAAATATGAACCACTTACCACGCATCTGCATTTTGATCACATGACCATGGGGACGCGGCAAAGGTGGTAATTGTGAAAAACAGTCATAAGTCACATTTTCAGTGCTGTTGTAACTTTGAACGGTCACTAAACAAACTGTTGTAAGTCGAAGACTACCTGTACTTTGTATACTTGCCTCAAGCCTTAAGCAACCATCTTGCATGAGGGCAGGCCTATCTTATTTGGACTGCCAAAATCCAGGTGACTTTTAGGGGGCAGCAGCTACGGTTTATGCATCTCTTTACTGTCATCTAGTGGCGGTATAGATTTTTGCAGCTTAGACACAGTACAGGAGCCCAAGCAGTTCACTGTTGTTGCTGCCACTTCCTCTTCTGCTCTCCAAGTCAACCATCATTTCAATAGCACAAGACGCACTGGAAGCAGAGCCTGCAGAGTTCCTTGCCTCTCCTGGTTCCTTTCTTTCTCTTCTTGCAGCCCCTTTCTTCTGGTGATAGGAAAGGAGGAGAGAGAATAGCCGTACCATTTCTTGGCTCCAATAATCTGAATGATCATTAGCTGACAGCAAAAAGGTTGTGATATCTTTTCAAAGCCATCTCATCGATTTCCCAATATTTGAAGCCCAAATGCAGTATGTCTATAAAAGAGAATGAAATGGTGTAGGAACTATCTGCTCCCGGCTGTCTTCAACTCTATTAGCCTAATGGATGGGCAGTGCCAGAATTCCCTCACCATTGTGGGAAAGGTGACAAATCCGAGACGTTGGCCTTAAGTAGCATCTCTACTTAAGGTTCTGCCAAATAGAATATCATAGCAATGTCTGAGCTACTGTCTCCATCTATTTCAGGAGAACAATTTAAAAGAGCAGTATATTTAATACTTTCGTCAGTGTACATTCACACGCCTGTTTCTTTTAGAATACCATTTTTAGAAGAAATGGTACCTCATAACCACAGAGGCATCATCTATCAAAAATGCAACATTCATGATGAGTAGCAATTGGGCCACTTCTGACATTTCTGTTGCGTAGACCACATACAGACAACTTCTAAAAAACAGAAAAAATAGCCTTCAGATTCAGGTTCAAAGGAGACCAAGTTGACTTATATTTTATTTTCCAAAGGCAAAAGTTTAAAAAACAAACAAACCCCAATTATGTGAATATGCTAGGTTTATATATGGTTTTGGGTGTGTTCTTGGAGGTCTGTGATGATTAATACAATAGAAGGCAAAAATAATTACCGGTAACTAACATGCTTGTGACTTTGAAGAGAGAGATCTTAGACTACATCAACAATTAAGAAATGAGATAACGTTCTCAAATTTAATATCTGAAATTAAAGCCACAAAAATATATAATTTCCCCATAACTGGATTATATAGTTATAGGGGTTATATAATTATAAACAAATGTATACAATTATATTGGTGATTAAGGCCAACACCATAGAGAAAAAGTTGTAACAATAATGCTTTTATTTAACAATTCCGCAATCTTGGAAAAGAGCAAGCCACAAAAATATTTCACACTCAAGGGCAGGGCTATTTTTCAATCTACATGTTTGAATAGTAAGTTCTGCTATAACTATCTTAAAGAAAACAGCCAGCCAGCCACTGGAAGTTGGAGAAACCACAATTATAAAATGGATCTCTTCCTAGTTTTTAAACCTGATCTTCCAATGTTGCCTTTCCCTTGGTCAGTTTTTGAATCTGAAGATCAGCTTAATCTTGGCTAGTTTCCTAAATCATTTTCTTGGGGTTTTAAAAGATACTGTAAATAACACCAACTTTCATGTTGATAGATCAAACCATATATTCATCAAGGTAGCTCTGTTGCTTTTTCTTTATGGCAATAAGCTTCACAAATCCTGAGCTTTGAGTTTTAGACCTATTTTTAATATGATTATGGTTCCTAACTTTGAGCATGTAATTGGCTGAGATATCAGGAATTTCTTCTAAGACAATCAACTGGCAAATTGAGGAGAGAGTACTTTAAGCAGAACTGATTAAAAAGAAAGATTAGAAAATAAAATAGGCTGGACATCTGTTGTTCCACTTGAAAGTATATCCTCTTGTTTTTATTTAAATGTGATCCAAATGAATGCAAATACTAGACAATATATTGTGGCTTTGTAATTTTTCTTTTATAATGTTCCAGAGAATGAGATTCCAGAGTAAGTTAGATAATATTTGCATTTAAAAAATCCTTTCTTTTTTAATGGTCTAAGAATGCAATTCAAGGCATCTAAGAGACATCCTGGACATTTAAAAAAAAAATCTCAACATTTTTTTAGTTCAAGAATCAAGAACAAATAACATTTCCCCTCAATTAAACTGCTCAAATACTTTTTTTTTTTGCCACTGCATTAGTGGCCAAGGAGATAAACTAAATACTTTCAATGGGATAAATTTTTACCTTAAAGAACATAGGGCAAAAGATGATGACACATGTTCAGCCATTGCCTCATTGCCCTTCGTATGAATTCTTGGTCACCAAATGGTTGCCAGCTGATGTTCCAGAAGTGTGTCAATTAGCATGTTGACAGGCTCTAGATTGGTGAAAGCCACTGAACTCATAGGCGGAGAATATATGCTGCTCTGGAATTTCCCTAAATGTAAGAAATGGACCTCATTCAGTATAAATACAGATGATAGTAGAAGCCACATAGGACAGTGTACTTTTTATTAACTCTGTTCGATGAAACGTCAAGATTAGATTCCAATAGAGAATATAATCCCAAGACTTTTTAAAAGTGTATTTATAGTTTTTCAGAACGTTATTGTGAGCATTAATTCTGAAGTTTAGTCAGTTGTGGCAGACGAAAAATATGATGTTGAGCTTTAGGGGAGAAGTCTAAGCCAAAAGTTACATATCTTATGGGATCTTGATGGAGCTAAGGTTTAATAGCTTAATTGGCTAGGTGGTGATTTCAAGGATTTGTAAATGAGTATGGTAGGGGAAATGTCTGAAAGTAAGAGAGGAAATATAATGCATTAGTCAAGGTATTGTACTTGAGCTGGGGAGACCCAGATTCAAGTTCCTACCTGAGCATAAAGCTCATTGATTGACTTTGGGACATTCTCTTGTAATCTAATCACCAAACAGGGTTGTTGTTTTTTTAAATGGAAACAACAGTAGAGGTGATAGTCCTTCCTATGGTATGCTACAATGAGTGCTAATGAAAAGGTAGGATTGAAATGCAGTAAATAATAAATAATAATAAATAAAGTTATCTCTAATTAGAAATTTATAGCTAATCCAATAGTTATGCCTTCTTTCAAGGAACACTGTTCAACTAATCCGGCGCCAGACGACTTCAACTTATCTACCATCACCCTTAACATATGCCCTGTACAGGCATAGCCCTCAACAATTGAAAAAGGAACACTTTCATTTTGCCCCACTAGGATTTTTTTTTTAAAACCTCTAAAACTCATTCATTTCTCTTTGGCTCTACAGAATTGTTCCGTAATACAAAACCAACTCATTCTAATGCTTTGATGAACAGATATGTAGTATATAGGCATTTCATAGCACCAGGTTCCTTGATAAACACAAAATGAATACTTGAAATGAAACTGGCACTCATTGAGTAACAAGCAGCTGGTTCTGAGAAAATGCAGAATGATTAGCAGGGCTTAATAGCTGATAACTCTGTGGTTTTTTTACAAAGATACAAGAGCATCTGAGTTGCCACAAAATATTTTAGAGAGTTAGGCAGTTTTCAGAAAGGGCAAATAACAACTGTATTTACACAACTATACCCATATGCAACTATATCACAGTATATTAAATCAACTGCTTGGATTCATGTAACATATTGATTCATAAATCAACAACATAGGTAAACCAAAAATCAATCAACCAACATTCTAGCTAGCCTAATATTTTTATTTTATTTTATTTTAATTAATTAATTTATTTCATCAAGCATGCATTAGATAACATAAGTATAAACATCATTACGATTAACTAAAATGGATATGAATAGAAGGGAACATTAGGAAAGGGACAGTAGGCAGGTTGGTGCGCTTATACACGCCCCTCTTAGGAATGGGGCGAGGTCAACAGTAGACAGTCTAAAGTTAAAGTTTTGGGGGTTGTGGGAAAAAACCACAGAGTCAGGTAGTGCATTCCAGGCATCGACCACTCTGTTGCTGAAGTCATATCTTCTGCAATCGAGTTTGGAGCTGTTTACCATAAGTTTGTATCTATTGTGTGCTCCTGTATTGTTGTGGTTGAAGCTGAAGTAGTCATTGACAGGTAGGACATTGTAGTGGATAAAGTTATGCACTATGCATAGGTTGGATCGAAGACGGCAAAGTTCTAAATTGTCTAAGCCCAGAATTTCAAGTCTGATGGCATAAGATATTCTGTTGCGAGCAGAAGAGTGTATTCGAGAATTGGTCTAGCAAATGTTTTATATGCTCTGGTTAGCAGCACAATATTACCAGAGAAGAAGCTGAGCATTCATTGTAATCTGTTCATTGTAATCTCACTGAAAACTGTATACTCCCTTTCTTCTACCTTAATATTAACTATATTAGACCATTGCAGTTTGCATACAGATGTATGGCAATTTTTGTGCATGATACAAAACTAGGAATTTTAGCCACAATGCTCTGGTTTCCATATAATGTGAAATGTGTCGGGTGGGTACACACATTATAAGATCAAACAAATTATATTATGGTTTAATAGGCTGAATGAACTCCACCATTTCTGTGCTTTGTGATCTAGGTTTCCCATACTAATCATATTAGTATTCTATAAACATTTTCAGCATAGTGCAGTTTGAGGTCATGAATTTAAATGAATTGGACCAAGACGAAGCCATTACACATTTATCTCTGATGATGCTTGAACTGAGGATAAAACTCAAGATATTGCTCCAGAGTACACACAAGAACTAAAGGTCAATATTAAATTGGCGACAGATAAGAGTCAACGGAATTCAAGAGGGATTAGATTTGGACTGTTTGTGGCAATGTAATGACTCTAAGCAAGGGGTGTCAAACTCAATCGCCTCACGGGCTGGATGGTGATGATGTTTTTTTGCCTTTGTGGAGGCGGAGTAGGCGTGGCTTCTGTGGGCCATACCCGGCCACCAGTTTGACAGGCCTACTCTAAGCTAATGATGTGCTTAACTCCTTCCCCAGCTTTGCCTGCTCAACTCCTACAGAATTTTAAAAATCAAGAATGCCTCAATTGTCCCCAAAAAAAAGAGTAATGTGTGTGGATATCCAGGACAAACCTTGGGATGCCAATTTAAGGGGTGTGTGCTCTGGTTTCTTAAAATTAGTTAAAATAATAGAAGTTTCCAATCACCAATCAGATGGAAAGCAAGCACTGTAAATCCATCACAAATGCAACATAATTATTATTTTAATTAATTGTTAATAAACACCAGTATGTCTCTGTGGATAAAATATATTTTTACTTTCAGGATGAAACATTGAACGATGTGTTTGTCCTCACTGATGGAATATTGACAGACGGGAGCATAGCTAATTATGGTGTTCCTCATTAGATTTCTGGTTCTTCTCCTATTCATTCACATCACCCACCCTCATACATTTCTGTTTCCACTCTTTCGGCTCTCTCTATATACTATAATCTATAGAGCCAATTTGGCTAAACTATTTACCGTATATTTCAGAGTATAAGATGCACCTGAATATAAGATGCATCTTAGTTTTTGGGGAGGAACATAGGGGGGGAAATCTGCCTACCAGGTATTCATCTGGCTAGTGTCCTTAATTTGGTCAGCTTCAGC
>JANHFT010004488.1:494600-512383 GCA_032467955.1 Pseudoxenodon macrops | reverse complement strand
GAGTAGAGTAGAGTAGAATAGAATAGAATAGAATAGAATAGAATAGAATAGAATAGAATAGAATAGAATACTTTATTGGCCAAGTGTGGTTGGACACACAAGGAATTTGTCTCCAGTGCATAAATCTCAATGTACATGCAACAACAAAGTGATAGGTCGTAGATCATAGTTACAATCGTTAATCATAAGGTACAACAACAAGTGATAAATCATAGATACCAGTAGGAGAAGGTAGTAGGAAAGATGAGAAGATGAGGCAGATGAGAAAATGAGAAAGATAAGAACATGAGAACGATAATATCAATACAACCCTACTACATAGGTAAATATCTTTAGTCCTAAAATATTGCTGCATGAATTAGGTGTTCAGCAGAGTGATGACATGGGAGAATAAACTATCTTTGTGACTAATTGTTTTGGCATGCAATAGCAATAGCACTTAGACTCATATACCACTTCACAGTGCTTTACAGCCCTCTCTAAGCAGGTTACAGAGACAGTATATTGCCCCAACAATCTGGGTCCCCATTTTATCGACTTCAGAAGGAGGGAAGGCTGCGTCAACCTTGAGACTCGAATTGCTGAACTGCTAGCAGCCAACAATCAGCAGAATTAACCTGCAACACTGCATTCTAATCACTGCGCCACCATGACTCTTAATGCCCTATAATGGTGTCCAGAGGGAAGAAGTTAAAACAGTTTATGCCCAGGATTTGAGGGGTCTGTAGTTATTTTCTCAGCCCTCTTTCTGGTTTGTTCAGTGTATAGACCCTCAATGGAAGGCAGGCTGGTTTCAATTGTTTTTTCTGCAGTTCTAACTATCTGTTGAAGTCTGAGCCTGTCCTGTTTGGTTCATTTCATTAGTAGGCACAGATACTGATGGATTGATGGACTGGTGATAAGAATGGCAAACTAACTGGGACCACTCTATCCTCAGACATTCTGGCTGCAAATTCTGGTTTGTTTGCCTAATATTTTTTAGGTATGTATTTCTTTACTTCTTCTCAACAGGATATTCTGGAAATGTTCAGACAAGCTTCAGCTAATTATTATGGCTGATTTCTTAGAATCTCTTTAAATCCTCCCTACACTTTTATCCTTTCCTTTGCATATGTGTTTAATTCAACAGATGCTGGTTTAGCATGGCATCCAATATTTACAAAACAGATGCTACTAGTTTTAATGCAGCATTTGGTTTAAAGCTGTACCTTAGGACGAGCATTTCAAAAGAAAGGCAAATTCAGAAAGTTGCCCTCCTTTTTTGAACCATACAAATTACAAACATGCCTTTGCATTACAATTCTGAGAGCAACAGATACTATTTTTCCTGTTAATACAAAATGAGAAGCTTTTATGAATGGTAACATTTCACTGACGTCAGCACGAGAGGTTCCAATTTATTCAAATGGGGGAGTTTAGTATTGTGCTGCCAAAACTTGAGCTTCACTTTTGCTCCAGCTGTTCATTTTAATTATGAAATGTTGTTTTATAAAGGTTTGTGACTGCATGGGCTCAAGTCTCAAACTTGTTTTCTTCATGGAATGAAATGGGTGAAAATTTGTGGATTAGCAATGGAACCAACTGGATTCAATTTCATAAATCTCAATATATGGCACTCTCTAAAATGTCAGCTCCTTAAATGTTTTTGGGGAGCAAGGAGTTAAGGGGGGGAAGCCAACATACAGAACTGTATTCTGCAGCACTAAACTGTTTGAAACTTTCAGTAATCTAAGAGGGACTACAATATTGCACAGAGGTTGTGTTAAAATTATAGGCATGCATGTTCTCTCTGTGATAATATATACTTTGCATTACTCAGAATATTAAGTTGCTTGGAAAAAAATACCTGCTGCTTTCCCTAAATGAATGGCAGCTTTCTACATGGGCTAGGTCTATAACTCTCAGAATTTTAGCAAAGCATACTGTGAATTCTGAAACTGGTTAATTTAAAAGTAAGAAAGACCAGTAATCCAGAAGGCAAAACAAGAAACTATCAAGGAGAGAAGCAACCTAGAACTAACGAAAAATGTCCTAATAGTAAGAACAATTAAGTAGTGGGAATGGCTTCCCTTCAGAAGTTGTGGTTGCTTCATCACAGGAGGCTTATATATACGGTATATATTCACACTAAGCTATGATTTAGCCCTGGTTTGTTGGATAAATTTCATGCAACACTAGAGAAAAACCACATTAGGTTTAGTACAGTGTAAAAGTTCAGCCTCTATATCCTGAAAGAAAAAGTGCTTTTGTATCTACAGTATTAAGATTAAAATAAGTTACAGTGGCCTTGTGTAAAATAAATTGTACGACAAACTGGCCCAAATGCATTCATTTTCCACAGCTGTTTTATAAGACTTTAAAATCAACAAAATAAATTGTTAGTCTGGAGAGAAACCAACAAAGTTTTTACTCCCTACAAGTTACAGCCGTTTTTAATCTTATTCTAAGGAAATCTCACTTTAAAATGCCATGTGTCACAAGACGACATATTATATCCTAACCAGCTTTCTAACAGAAACTGGAAAATCAGGAAAGGAAGGGAGAAGTCAGAAGTGGATATTTTTTCGGTTGCATCTGATTATATCCATTAAGAATAGTATCACTTGCTGGAGAGGAGATTCACATTTCACAGTGCTAGACATTTCAACTGCAATTGTTGGGGCTCAAAAGAAAATTAAAAATTCAAAGCACTGAAAACACTGGCAGCTTTTCTGTCCAGATGATGATCACATTCAGTGCTTTCATTATTTGTGAAACCACTTGTTATTGTATTTAATTTCAACTCAACAGAATCATTCTATTTAGTTCTAACTAAATGACAATGCATTCCTCTAAAAAGGTGAAAGCTTAATTTTGGCTGGTTTCAGGGCAAGTGCTACTATTAGACAGTGTAATTCAGTTGCCACGGATAGAAATTTTGGGGTCTCAGAAAAGGGCAGGACTGTTGTTATTGTAATGTATTCTGTTCATATTTTACTTTTACTGTTGGGTTGGAAAAAGATCCACGTGGGAGTTTTCTGCCTCATGAGCCAAGATCATTTGGCTGGGTCAGTGTTTTAGATATCTGGATAGTCCTGGCAAGATGCTCATATTGTTTTCATCCAAGAAAGATGGATGAAAAAAATCTAAACCACCTTATCAAATGTAAATCTTCTAAATTTTCTTAATAAAGGCAAATGGTTAGTTTAAACTTTTCTCTTCCACTAAGTCGCAGCTAAAACTAGAGTTCTCTTCTATATATAGAACAGTAGTTTGGGAGGGAACATTTTCTCTCCTTAAGGAAGGAAAACTTCTCCCAGGCTTCTCCAAAATGGAATAAGTGGCCTCAACAGCTCTCAGAGAGAGGTGACTGCAAAAAAAACACAATCCTTCCCTTCCCTTCCCACTCCACCATCCTGTCAGAACTAACCCTTCCTTCCTGCCCACCCACCCCCAACCATCCAGTCAGAACTGATGAAGCTTCTTGGTTGAGAAGTGAAACATCTTCTTCTTCCTTAAGGAAAATAAAACATAGTCCAGTTGCCTTTTGAAAAAGCGCCTTTGAGACAACCACGACCTGAATGACTGAGAATCTTCATAGGCATTGCAAATAGAACAATTAATTTACATGTTTAAAGTGTGAGATGGACACAAAAACCCATGCAATGCCAAACCATGGAGAATTGAACTTCAACATATGTTTCTGCAGTGCAGAATATATACTTAACCTTCATCTCATATCTAATCACATTTAAGTGAAAATTGACATAATTCCTTGTCTCGTGGGATTTGCCTAGTAAGCAGTGTGGTAGTGAAGCAGCAGATAGAAGAACTATTTCTATCCTACAATGGGATCTGAATCTTCTGTTCTTATCCTATAGCACCATAAATTCTGATTAGCTGTTCTATTCAAGTAACGAAAGCTTCTGTATGACTTCTGTATTATATTTTCATCTTACTCGTCAATGAACCCAGAATAGTATAAGGACACCTTCCTCATATTTTCCTCATGAAAACTGTGAGGGGAAACCTTAGGTTGTTAGGCCTAAGATTGGTCAGGCTATGAGTTTATTACCTATCCATTGTTTGTATAAATTAACAATGATTTGCTAAATATACTTTTCTAGATTCATTGAATATGCTAGTCAGACTAAAATATGGTTGACTAGTTTGGTTCAATATGTTGCATGAATGCATCCTCTGTGGGCTTCATGAGTGAAAATGGAGAGTTGAACTTCAGTGCATAATTTTATACACAGCTTCCCACAATGTGCTCTTTAACCATCTAGAGTTTGCAGATCTGCAGCTTCCAGCATCCTTGTATCATAGGGTGCATTTATTGTTTGGCTTTTACTAATCCACTATGCAGTTCTTTAAAAAAAAGTTCAGTCCTTGTTTAGGGATATATAAACAGAGGGCCCACTCTCATGTTCTCGCCATAATATTCACATAAGTATTGTCTCTATGGAGCAAATTGCCTTCTCCCAACCGGGTTTTTTAACCTATTTGTAGCAGCTATGAAAAGCCACAGTAATTGTGGGTGGCCTTGCTGCAGCCTTCCTTCGGCTTTATTCAATTATTTGCTTGATTACACTTGAAAGAGCAATAAAAAAGCATTTTAATTGCCCAGTGTTACACAGAAGGATTTCAGAACCAACCAAATGTGGCAGTTCCTAGCAATGTCACTTCTATACATTCCAAATTTAAGTCCCAGTCTAAAAGAATTAAGAGGCGGAATTACATTATGGAAATGTGTAATTCCCTTCCTCAAATTCTTTTTTGGCAAATCAATGAGTATCAACCTCCGGATTAGGAAAACAAGTCATTATTTCTTTGGTACTGTCCCTGGGAAGGTCTCTGGCTTCAAATATATTAGGGGAAAAGATGCTGTAAGATATGTAAAAGGCTCCTAGCATAGATAAACCTCAAGCATTTTACTAGTATTGTAAAATGGGAGTCTACCTTTGTTGCTTAAAATTTATTCTGTAATTGAGCAAAACGATATTTGTCTGTCTGTCTGTCTGTCTGTCTCCTGCCTTTATTATTTTTACCAATAACTCAAGGCAGCAAATAACACACTTCCTCCTATTTTCCCCACAACAACAATCCAATGAGGTGAGTTGGGCTAAGAGAGAGTGATGGCCTAAGGTCACTCAGCAGGTTTTCATGGCTAAGGCAGGACTTGAACTCTATGCTGCCCCATGATGTTGTCCCGCTCTTCTTTAAGATGTGAGTAGAAGAAGAATAGACGTGGTTTCTCCCTGAATCACTGGGATAAGATGAGCTGACTGCATATTGAAAGCTTGACTTGGCACTAGGTTTTTGTTTTTAATGTGCTTGGTTTTAATAGTTTTAATTGAGTTTATGTAATAAACTAACAAACAAATGCTATTGACCAGCATTGCTACGAGGAAAATCTCCATACCAGTAGCAGTTACAATGAACAGGCAGTGGTAGACAGGTGTTCTAATGGCACCTACCTTTCAATACCTGGAACAGTGTTTTCAAACTTCCTGCAATTCTCTACCATTAAATAAGTGTTCGGAAAATGCAGGAACTGCTCAATTAAACAACTCCTCCCTATAGTTTTTTGCTTTGTTTTTGTTCTTGTTCTTTAAAAGCATGGGAGTTCATGTGTTTTCAGCAAATTAGACAATGATTATACCCTAGTTATCTTCCTTCCACTCCATTTCCCAAGTATTTAATCCAAAATTAAGTAATTATTTACTACCTGAATTCTACAAGCTGGACAGTAGAAATCCTCGCATACTAAGAAACCGAGCAAGTGATTGTCATTTTTTTTGCAGAGGTTGCTTGTATGAGATCACAGTCCCACTTAGCGCAGCCCATGTGGACTCAGTAGTAGTACATAACATCCCCTTGGTACTGTCCAATTTTCTTCACCTATTTATTTTAGTACTCTCTTTGCTGCTTGTATTACCATTTATATACTCCAGGGAACCAGTTTTCAGCCAGTGATCCATTTTTGCAAACCAGCTGCCTGGCAATAAATGGGATACAAGGGCTGAAGTAACAAGGGGGCTCTGGCCTGGCCAACTTCTGGTGGATATCTGTAGACAATGGGTGCTTCCTGGACCACAATCTGAGAACCTAACTTTTGATTTTCAAATGAGACGCTAAACTAGACAGTCACTGCATTCTGCAAAGCAATTTTAGTGAAGGAAGCATGGTTTTAGTGAAGTGGGCAGGGAAAAAATGTTTGAGTATTTCTAAATCTAAAAATATTTTTTAATACAGTTAATAAAAATAATAGATAAGACTTAGGGAAGCAGTGACAAAATACAAAGATTAGAGTTATACATATTGCTGCACCAATGCTGTTTTTTAGTTTAAGAACATTTTAAGCACCAGGCATAGCCAGCTTCTAGCTGAAATTGACGCCTTCTCAAACCTTACTCCCAAAGAAATATATATTCAGACTGTGTGCACTGAGGATATTTTTCAAGATCTGGAATCATAATGTGGTATACATTTTGAACTAGAGGAAATAAATACAATTCTCTATGTGATATTAATGGCTTTTGTAAGCATACCCATTTTTTAATCTGAATTCTTGTTTTTTTTTGCTATAAGAACAAAACAAAAAGTTTCCATTTTCCTGATTCTGAAATACCGCAATTTCCTTTGCTCATATTTCAGGACTGCCACTAACACTCATATGTGCTTGCTTAAATTTAACTCACAGCTGTGCAAGATGAAATCATGGTTTGTTTCCTGACTTTTTCCCTTTTGGCATTTGCTATAACTAAGCTACACTGAGAAGTCACACAAAGACCGACATGCATTCTATTTTATGAAGCTCAAATCAATTTCAGAGACTGAAAAATAAGCTTATTTAATGAAACTAATTGAGGTGACGCAGACTCTCGTATCAGGATCAGCCACATGATGAAATTAGATGTTTTAGGACCAAAGTGCTAAACAAAATATGGGTAGACGTAGAATAAACATCAAGATTTCTGTTTTAAACCCACATGGCATTAGCTGATAATTCTATACATGTCTATTCAGAAACCGGATGAATACAGCAACAGCTTGGAACCTAAATCATCAATCTTTCCCTACAACATTTTCTTTACTTTATCCTATTGGGTTCACATTGTAAGTACAGTCTTTGCAATCATACAAATCTATCACACTATTCCCTTTGGGGGCAAGCAACATTATGCAAAGCACAGGAAGAGTAACAAAAGGAAAGCCAATAAATTAAAGGCATCAGATAAGAAAAGGAAAGGAAATAAACTTAATTTAGTGTAAACCAGCCACAATTTACTATATCTATTCATACTTTTCTTGCCTTGTAAATACTTTTTGTTTCCATCACATCCATACAATGATTCACACGTTGCCTATTAAGTAACCCATTTCCATTGCATTCAATTTAATGCCTTCTCTTGACATACCGAACTCTTCCATATAAATAGCTAATTACATAGCTGTTTTTACTTGTTTCAACATTCATATGCAACACACACACATATATTATTCTCAACTTTTTAAACAGAATTTTCACATCTTAAAATATATTCAACTTTTTCTCTACCTTTAGAAAACATACTAATACACAGATATGGTTACTTGGTCTATATTTTCACCATTTATGTGTTTTTTTTCTTTCATTTTCCCCATCAAACACAAGTGCCTGGGTCTTTGATACATTTACTTTTAAATCCATATTCCTTGTTACATTGTACAATCTAATGTTCTCCCTCAATCACAGCAAGCATTGTCTGCATATAGAACAACATGTATATTCATGTCCCCAGCTAAGAAACTTAAAATATCACTATAGGCATTTGTAAATACCTTAAACAACTATGGGAACTTTACACATCCTTTGAGTCTTGGAAGGGAAGAGTGTCCATTCACTCAAGAGTTTCATTTTGAAAATAAGCATTGCCTTACAGAGTAAATTAATTAAATCTTTCCCCAGGCAGACCTAGGATGTATGCCCTGACATTTGTTGTCTCACAGGGATAGAAATATCCTCTGAATTTGCTCGGAGACACACTTTTCTTATTACTTCACATTCCAGTACGTGTTCTGACACCAAAAAAAACCCAGCCCAAGCTGAGGCCTGACTCATAGTAAGTCCTGAGGATCTTCCTTGCTTGAAACTTCTTTCCCCATAGTTTTAGTAGCACAGACAGATGAGAAAGACAGCTATCACGTGTAACATGCTGATCAAGCATATTCTCCCCATCTTCCATTCCTTGCCTTCTTCATCCACATCTGTCTTTTCTCAGAAGGCAGCATTCTTCACTGAAATGGAGCCAATGCCAACAAGGGGCAAATCTGGAATTCTCTTTAGGAGTCAAATCCCAGCTGGGATAGTAAATCATTTAACAAGAATGTGTCCTAATGAGAGGTATTTGCATCCACGTTTCACTACCCCATGCAAAAACACATTCCTTTTAAAACAAAACATGCCTTTTTAGTCCACATTACTTTTCCTGAGCAATCACAGCATTGCTACCAAGCACCATCTGTTCTGAATGGGCAGTTGCATAATAATTAGAGATGTATTGCAGATAGGCATTGTCTTTAAATGGTTGCATTAATTCTTGAGGCAACTGCTTAGAATTAACAGTAATTTGTATGTCTCCTGAGCCAAACAGGCATGTGTTGATATTTATGGAAAAAGGTAAGACTTTGTTTGCTTTCTATGAGATAACATCCAATTATATTTTCCCCCATCAAAATTCAAAGAAGCTGTTTAACTACTAAAACAGCATCTTTTGTTAATGGATTGATTTAGAGCTAATAGATTGAAAGGTAATTCAGATCCTCCCCCCAAAAAATAGCAAGTAACGGATGCTAGCATGCTGTAAAACAAACTATCAGCTTAGTATTATAATTCTGATGCTTTTATATCGTGTACATGAGGACATGCTGGGCCAAGGAACAGAACTCTAAAGTAGTCTCACCCCAAACGGTGGCATTATCTTTTCCCCTCACCCACCAGAAATACTTTTGCAAGTCCTGTTTGATTTCTGAAATATTAGAAGACGTTAACAGAAGTAACATCAGTAAGAACGTATTTTATTGTTGATTAAAAACTGTCTCAAAGGAAGTTTCTGTTTTGTAAGTGCTGAATTGGGAGCCAGCAGTTTTCAAGAGACCTTGGTTTCAAGGCCACCAGACACTGCACCAAAAGCTTCCTAAATTGAAGGAAAGGCAGAAGAACTTTACAATTAGCTTAAAACCTCTGAAGAGATAAACCTCTACATCACTTACACGGGCCATGAACATTCATTCTTGCCTGCAGAAAGGATTCTTCTCTAGATGACAGGACTGTCCTCAAGGCCTGATTTTAAATAAAAGTCAAGATGGCAGCTGTGACCTTGAGATTAAAGCTCAACATGTGTTTTTTAAATGTGTTTCACCTGCAACACATATATAAAACAGCCAGAGCTTAGATCACACCACTGTGGTCACCTCCTAACTTTTTTTTTAATCACACCCTGAAGATGCCCCTTGATCATTGAGCTGTGTCTGTGTGACATCTGTGAAGTAAATATAGGAGCGAAACTTCTGCACCTGTCCAAGAGCCCCTTCTAGCCATCCAAGCAGCTTCAGACAGTTCAGAAGAGTATTTTGGTGTTTTTAACAGAGAAATGCTTCATTGCTGCACCTCTGGGGCATTTCTTCAGAGACAAAATTGAGCTACTTTATACAAACCTAACCTAATTCAGCTTTTTAGAAGTCTTATTTTTTTTAATTGTAAAAGCTTTGACCTTTTTTGTTTTGTTTTTAATGCTTTAAACATTTACAAGGAGAGGAAGGAGCGCATGCTTTCTCTGACATAGATCTGGTTTGTTTAAAAACACAGCATGGATGTCTGGTGATACAAAAACAGTTATGATGGTCTTCACAGATGTTTGAGGTTAGCAGGGGGGGAATTATAGGAGGACTAAAAAAAACTAATTTGCTTCCAGAGGTGTCCCTCTTTGAGGTAATTTGGGAGGCCTACTATGAGAGTATTTGTAAGATGGGGAAATAATAAAATATGTATACAATACAAATGGAACAAAACTTTTATATGAGCATTTCTGTTTTTTTTTGTAGAAAGAGATGTGTGAATAGCAAAACCTTTGGCCAGATACAGAGATTTTCAAGTTGCATTCACCCTCCCCAAAACAGTTGATCCTCTCAGAAGCTTCTTCTCCGCCTAAGATGTATTTATGGAAGTTTTATTATCTAGATGCACAGACCTGAAGCACCTCAAAATTCTATCAGGCTTCAACAATACTGAAGCAACTGTTCCTTTTCCACACTGCTGTGAAGGTGCATAATATTTCCTGCCTACAAATACTGGATGATAGATTTGTACTTGCTTATAGCCAGCCAAGTAGCAACAACTGATTTTCCTCAGTGACACAAACACAGTAGTCAAATCTTTCAGCAATTCTGGTCCTTCTAGAGATCTAGTTATTAGCCAGAACATCAGCGCTAACATAAGTTTGCTGTCATCTCTTAGCAATTTTCCATTACACTTGACAATCAACAGCCTGGTCAATTTATAGGCAAAAAAATAAATGGATACAGAAATGGCAACAGAAATGTTAACATTCAGAAGCAATAGAGAGTTTGGATAGAGATATTTCAACTCTCCAGGGAATGCCTCACCCATTCTTTAGAAAATGAAGACTGATTTCATCAGAAAACAAAACAATAACAGAGTGCTTTAGGTGATTTAGTGGCCACATCTTTAAAAATCAGATTTATGTGTACCAAATTATGTGCAATTAATAATTTTTAAAAACAAACAGCAGTTTATTACCAAAATATTATCACATACAACCAAAATTATCACATACTACATACGGTAATATTAATAGCATATTTGTTAGAAGAGAGTAAATAATTTCTGAAGCTACAATTTAATACTTCTAACTACTATTTTGTTAAAGGTTACCAAAAGTAATTCTCAATTTCCCTCATATTTACTAATCTTCTCTTCCTTTTCCCACAATACCAACAACTTTTTATGTTTATATAATAAGTTTTGGGGCTATGCTTTTTAAGCATCAGATAAAGCAAACTCTGATCCAAAAGCTTATGCAATCACCAATCTGTCTTTTTGCTATTTTGGAGAAAAAATAGGGTTAGTGGTGTTCTGTTCTTCGACAGCTTCCCTAAATAGTATTTTAAAAAATGAAAGTTAAAGACCACTGGAATGGAGCAAAATTAAGAACAGATTGATTGCCACAACATTTTCAAGCTGGAGTCTCAATTCTCAGAGCAAGGAGTTGGCCTAATTCAATAAAATTCCTTCAAGGCTTATTTCCAAACATCCAAACACTGCAGAACTACTGTGCTTTTTAATACATCAATCTCAAGTGGTGGAAGTTTGCAGTTCAGAAGGAATGCAAGGATATTGGCCTCTAATGTTTTGAGGAGGGGAGAGGAAAAGTTGTAATAGCACTTGAGGGCATGAGGTGCTGCGATTATGCTAGATCGGAGAATCACATTTGCATAAAGCTGTACCGTAGGAATGTATTACTGGCTCTTAGCTTTTACCAGATATTAAGATAACATTCAAAATATCACACATGACCATCTGCATTGTTAGCTAAGCAATAAATGGTACTTGTTCATAATGAGATACTGAGTTGTTGCTTCCAAGCCACCCACTCTGCATTAGATATTTTTCTCTGTGTACCAATACAGCACAGTTATGATTGGCACAATTTTTATTTCTTGAGCTCAGATGGTTTTGTGGCATGTTAGCACGCATTGCATGCTATAAACAAGTATTGATATGTCCAATCACTGTTTCTTTATGAGAAATACTTCACCAACTTGCAAATGGATTTCTGATACTTGCAAAACTGTTTAGTTTGCTTGTGGAAACAAGTAACCTGAACAAAGGAATTCTTTTTGGGTTACATCCTCCAAGGAACGATACTTGCTATGATAATTTGAATATTGATTGTCATGTTTTTAAAATTATCTAATGATTAACGAGGGATCAATTCAGAACCTTCAGTTGCTTCAAAATTCTTGACTGGTCCCAAAGGGATATTGTGTGGTATACACTTACAACAGATAACTGCATTCTGGACGAATATAAAATTATTGCATTCTATTGCAGCATATTTTCTAAGAGATGTGCACAGATACTCTCCATAACAATTCACCTCCATTTGAACCATAAGAATTTTTTTTGTTCATTTGGAACATGAGCTGAATTAAATAATAATTTCCAATGTTATTCTTAGAGTGGATGTTTTTCTGAAGTCTACTAGGTTTTCCTCCCACCTAGCTTTAGGTTTGTTAAATGGGAAACCTGGCATGTTGCAAACTATGCTTTCTAGAATCTTCTTACATTTACCCAAATTATTCTAGATGTCCACAAGTCCATATAATTATTCCTAGAAAATGAAAGTAATGGGTGGCTACAATTCTCTGCATTCATAGAATTGAGCCTGTCCAGAAAAGAGAGCAGGGGCAAAAAAAGAACTGCTATGGAAGAATGTTTGGATTCCAGGGTGCTTCTTAAAGAGAAAACAAAAATGTTGAGCAAAGGTTTTTTTAAATTTTATTAAACGGTTACCCATCATGAAAGCCTTACTCCATTGTTTCATTTGCCCTGTTTGCATGCTTTCTTATGGGAAGGGACACCTGTTAGTGAGGTTAAGCCATGTCCCATCATTGATCCATAGAACTGCACCCATATGTTTGTTCCTTATTTAAGACAATATCATGCACAGTATGTAAATGATCTTGCTAAAAACAAGCCAAATATATTTGGTTCCAAAATGTCTTACATTTTACCAGTTTTAACATTTTGTCGTTATGAATGAGATAACATAGAACATGGATACTCTTGTGTCACTGATGTTCAGTGCTAACATCAAAGCAGCAAGGCATCAAATTTAATTTGCTATTAATTGTTCATGCTTCACCAAGTTTAGGACTGACAAACAGCCGGGCCATTGCTATTCCAAGTTACGGGAAATTCTCAGAAGACACCTCAGTAATCCTGGATAAGCATGATACCCAAAATTGATACAGTTGCCTCTACACCCATCCACCCACCTTTTTTTTTTTCCTTTTTGGAAATCTGAACATATGTTCTGACCATCCAAGTCTAGGAGAGTAGCAAGCAACCTTTTTTAGATATGCAGTAAAAATAACACTACTGACTTGATAGATTTGCATCATTCAGGATAAGGATGATATATACCAGTACATGAGAAAAGAAGTAATATGTCATTATTTAAAACAATGTAGTAATCAGAGTAAAGCTTGGAAATACCCTGTTTCCCTGAAAATAAGACCTCTCCAGATAATAAGACCAATCAGGCTTTTGAGCGCATGCGCTAAAATAAGCCGTCCTCCAAAAATAAGCCCTCCCCAAAACACAGCACTAGCCATGAGGTGACCACACTTGCTGCCTCCTGAACCTCAAAAATAATAAAACCTCTCCGAAAATAAGGCCAAGTGCTTATTTCAGGGGTCAACACGGTAATAGATCAGATAATGTGTTAAAGTTACATTAAGTACCATCCACTTGAATATTTTTTTTTTTTAGATGTGCATCCTATTTTACCACTTCATGGAAGTGTAGAAACTTTCCATGTTCCTCCATGCAACACCAGGACTTAATGACCCTGTCTGATTATAATGTTTTCTTATATTTGCTTCCCTAAAGGAAAGAGCTCAAAAAGTTCAGGATAGCATACATAATCCTTTCAACGGCCCAAAGAGTCATTGGAGCTTCCATGACTGAAGTAGACTTAAATCTGTCCCCATTGTTTGTTGTTTTTAACCATTTAGTTCAGAGGTGGGTTTCAGCAGGTTCTGACCAGTTGTGGAGAACTGGTAGTGGAAATTTTGAGTAGTTCGGAGAACCAGTAAATACCACCTCTGACTGGCCCCGCCCCTATCTATTCTCTGCCTCCCGAGTCCCAGCTGATCCGGAGGAAATGGGGATTTTGCAGTAACCTTCCCCTGCCATGCCCACCAAGCCATGCCCACCAAGTCACGCCCACAGAACCGGCAGTAAATTTTTTTGAATCCCACCACTGATTTAGCTGTGTCCAATTCTTAATGTCTTTATAAGCAATTGCTCTCCAAATTAACCTTGTCAAGTACAGCTTCTTTCAATTGTATGTTCAACTTTGTATCAGATTTGATGTTATCAAGCCACAATGTTCTTTGCTTTCCCTTTCTTCTTTGTCCATTGACCATTCTTATGCCGTTGCCTTCTCCAATGAATTTGCACAAATGACATGGCCAAGGTAAACCAGACCTAGTCTTATGATTTTAAGCTTTTAGTGATGTGTCTGGTTCTATACGATTTACCACCTTTCTTTCAGTTACTCTGTCTGTCCATGGTATACGCTGTAATTTACATCAGTAGCACAGTTTAAAGGCATCAATTCTACTTTGATCAGCTATTCTTAATGATTTATTATATAATTTTAAGTGAATTTAGTCTAACTCTTCTTTATGTTACACCCTTTACAGAAAGGCAGGTTATAACTAATGAATGAAGACTAAAAATATTACTTGGGTTTACCTGAAAGCAGCATGATTGGTTGCAAGGCTAGTTTGTTACACTTGTATTGGAAAGATTTGTATTGTATATATCTGTGGTGGTGAATCTATGGCATCCGTGCCACAGGTGGCACGCGGAGCTATATCTGAGGGCACGCAAGGCATTGCCCTGTGTCAGCTCCAGCGCCCAGCTGATTTTTGCCTTTCCAGAGGGTAGGGGAAGGCTGTTTTCAGGAAAGCCTTCGGATCCTGTGGATGGTGAAAAATGGACCCAACGGGTCAACCGGAAAAAATGAAGTTCTGGTTGGCCCATTGGGCCGTTTTTCGCTCTCCTGGGGAGGGTAAAAAACATCCCAAAGGGCCAACCGGAATGAAGCCTGTGCGCATGCGCTGGGGCGGGCAGCGCAGGGGGGTTGTCCGTGCATCCGAGGGAGGAAGGGCATTGCATTATGGGTGTGGGCACGCATGCATGTAACCCCCCATGCTCCCCCCACTTTTGGCACATGATGACAAAAAGGTTAGCCATCAATGGTGTATATCATGTTCTATATCAATCACTCAGCTATGAAACTTACTGGCAACTATGTGTCAGTCATCTTATGCATGAGATTGTTTTGAACAAAACAGAGGATGAAAATGAGAATCAGACATGTCCAACCAAGTTTCATAAAGAAATAGAGGGAGTAGGAATATAATAAATAAATGCATATGGTTTAAACAAGAAATTCTTTAGATCTTTAGTAAGTAATGGAACCTGCAAGCAGCCAAGCTATTTTTCTACTTTCTTGCCAGTAAAACTATTCTCCATCAGAGAATAAACATTGTTTTCCCCTCATAAGAACCTGAATCCCAGTGGTCATGCAAGGCCAAAAATTAAGACACACCATTTATTGGCATCGAAAGATCCAGCAATATTACACTGGTGGACTAGGCTGGGATACAATTCAGTTGTTTCAAATAAGCAAAAGTTTCTAGGAGAGACACAAAAAGAGGAAGGGCAACTGTTTTCCAGTATGAAAAAACAGGGTAGTGGGCCTCAGATCTTCTATTAACAGATACATTAATCAGGACCTGTTTGCCTCCTGGCCATACTGTTGTATATAAAAAGCAGAACAGCTGTGAATATAGAGAAAAACTATAGAGAAAAAATTAAGCGGTCCCAATACCTCATTGGCATTTGAAGTTTTATTTTAAAAACAATTGCACTACATCAAGTTAGGGTAAAATGTAAGTATTTCCAGTCTGATATCTTTGAAGAGCCATATTCCCTACCGTATCAAAATAGAAAGCATTCAAAAGATCGGTATTTATATCTCAGTTATTTCTGTGTTCTAGTTGCATAACCGATAAATAAAGAAGTCAAGGGTTTGGTTTTATATTTTCAGATACAGTAAGGTTCAGAAAAAGAAGCATGTAACTATTAGATTACAGTGTCCATCATAAATATTCTAAATTACCAAATGTATCTGGGGTAGGTGGCAAAATGCATGTCATGATATTATGACACAAAAACTGTGACTTGTGTACTTTTGTCAACCTTGGAATACAGCCTTGGAATTACCTAAAATGGGATTTGCACAATTGTGTTATTCTGCATGTATCTCATCTGTTTGATATACTGCAATCTCCATTTGCTGCAGGCATTTATGTGAACTTCAAATGATCACCAAACTCCAGTGATAGGTGTGCATGTATCTATGACGCATAAGCCTTATTTTATTTGCTATCACATAAAGATATAGTTGAAGACAATAAATAACATTTTATTTTATAGAAAAGGAAATAGACTGCCTGTTCATCTTCCAGCAAAATGGATACCCATGCAACTTTATCAAAAAAAAGGCTGATCACTTAACTTAGGACCATAAACCCATAAAGAGAGAAATTGCTATACATAACAAACATCTCAGAAACAATGAACACTCTGTTTTAATCACATGACATTATAGGACACTAAAACCTTCCAAATTAAAACCCTCCAACTAAAAGCCTCCAAAACAACTTATGGTAAGTAAACCAAAAGACCCAGTAGCCCAAGAAAAAGAAAAAGAAACAGGATTTATCTACAACCAGTGGTGAAATCCAAAATTTTTTACTACTGGTTCTGTGGGCATCGTTTGGTGGGCATGGTGTGACTTGGTGGGCATGGCAGGGGAAGGATACTGCAAAATCGCCATTCCCACCCCACTCTGGGGCCAGCCAGAGGTGGTATTTGCCAGTTCTCCGAACTATTCAAAATTTCTGCTACCGGTTCGCTGAACTACTCAAAATTTCCGCTAACGGTTCTCCAGAACTTGTCAGAACCTGCTGGATTTCACCCTTGATTGCAGCACTGCATTTGAATATCTTTTCTAAGGCCTTCATGGTTGCTCTACCAAGCACTAGTCTGTGGCATATTTCTTGGCTTCTTATTTATTGTTGATGGTTGATCCTAAAAAGCAGAAGCTACCCACCACTTCAGTTTCTTCATTGTCATTTCTAAGACTGGCCGCTGTGCCAGTTATCATTACTTCGGTTTTCTTTGTATTTAATTTTAGTCCCAGTTTTTCACTGTGCTCCTTGACTTTTATAATCGTAACTTGCAGAACATATGAATTCTTGGCTATTAAAGTAGTGTCATCTGAGAGAAATACAGGGAGCAATGATGGGAGTTCCCCATTATATTTTAATTGGGTGTTAGCTTCACTTGGTACATGGACTCATTTGTGGTTGTTGGTAATTCATGATATATACAAACTTAGGTAATTGTAAAGATTATGGAGGAATTTTAAATCTTCTGCTCACAAACATTAACTATTAATGCCCTCCTCAGTAGCATTAATGCCCTCCCCAATGCTTTATCACATTGATGGTAGCTTTTGGGTTGTAAATAAGATACCTGGGGGGGGGCACAGGTTCCTCTCCCCCCCCACTAAATAGGAAAACTCCATGATTTGCACATCGCTATTATTGGCTTGGATGATTGTTATTGAACACAATAACAAGTTGGAAGGAACATTGGAGATCATTTAGTCCAGTGATGGCTAACCTTTTTGTCATTGTGTGCTGAAAGTGCGCGCGTGCCGGCACCCATAATGCAATGTGCCCCCCCTGCGCATGCATGCACGACCCCCCCACACATATGCCCCACACCACGCATGCGAGCATCCCCCTGCAAGAGCTCCATCCCCCGTGCATGTGCCCCTCCCCTCCGTGCATGCACCCTTCCCCCCATTTTGGGCCTGGAAAGCCTCCTGCACCAATTTTTGCCGGCTTGAACAACCTGCCTCCCCAGC
>JANHFT010004488.1:453976-485809 GCA_032467955.1 Pseudoxenodon macrops | reverse complement strand
TATTCTATGTTAAAACATCTATATTTTAGATATGATGAAGATTATGACAACGTATGGATAACTGTAGTTAAATATGTAAGCATCAGAAACTGTATTACTAAGTGTCACAGCATTTTGAAAATTGCACGTGGAACACTTAGATCTCAACAGCTTTTCTGCACAGCGATCTGAAAATTAGAGTCATGTGCACCAACTAATAGATTTTAAAAAGCCAGGGAAAGGAAAAGTGGTGTAAATTGATATATGGCTAAAACAAGCAGCCAAAAGCATAGGTTGATAAACCAAATCAAATGTTGGAAATACTGGTTTTGAACAGGAAACTGAGCCACGTTTATAATAAAAGAAGAAAAAAAAGAAGTTGAATGAACAGCCTCTGTTACTTTGTTGATTTAACTGTACCGTACATGCAGAAGACAAAAAAGATAGCTTAGAAATAATGAACAATCAAAATAAAGAAATGGAAGTAAAACATCTTGGAAATATTAGCTTCTGTCTTGAAGCTGATTTTTTTTTAAAGTGAGAGTATTTGTTCAATCAAACCCAAACGTTAATAGACTTAATAAAGTCTGCAGATGTAGCTTCTAGGCAAAGAATCAAAGGAAGCAGAAGGATCCTGTAGAAATTGGAAATTTAAACGAAGGAAAAAAACAAAACAAGTTAGCAGGTATGAGCAGAAGCTGTAGAAAAACTACTTAGACATTGTAACTGTGAGTAGACTTGACATAGTGAATGCAATTGGACTGCTAGATAGAAAGGTCAGTAAATTAACACAAGAGGATTGGAGGGGTGTAAAAAGATTAGGCAGATGATTAACAAGGACTATGGACTTTAATTTAAAATTGTCTGTAACTAATACTCCAAAACATTACAGATATACTGTATGGTGGAAAGTTATTTTATTGACTTGCACTCATTGTCTGGTAAAGCAAGAACCAAAGCATGGTAGTCTTATCATCTACAAACATTGCCTGGCAGAATCAGCATGCAAGGAGCTATTATTAGACTCTAAATAATTCTGTCTCTTACCAGTCACATCTACCTGTCTCATCAGAGCTGCGAGGCAGGGAATGTTGTGGAAGATGGGGAGATACACCTGGTGGGACCCAGAAAAAGGGCCTTCTCCATGGTGGCTCCCTCACTCTAGGGGAACATCATTCCCCTAGAAATTAGAAAGGCCCCCACTCTAACGCTCATCTGGGAGATGCTGAAGACCTGGTTCTGCCAGTGGGTCTGGGGAATTGAGCGGGATGGAGGCCATTAAATGGCTCGTGTGATGTGCTGTCACTGGGACGGGGCGTGTGTGTGTGATTTTATTTTATTAATGTATTTTATTCTTTTTTTATTAGTTTTATTGTTTAAAATGAGGTTTTATATTCTGTTAGCCACCTTGAGTCGCCATGTAATAGGCAGCAATATAAATTCAATAAACAAACAAACAAAATAATCCAGTCCCAACCACATTATTGAAAGACAAAATGATATACTTAAGAACTGCAGACACAAATCAATCCAGATCCAGAACCCAGCCTTCAGACGTTAATCTCCATTATGACAAGGACACACACGAAAAGAGGTAAGAAATATGGACAGATTGCTCAATTAACAATATAGGGGAGATGCACTTACCAAGTCACTGCTGAGGGACCATTTTCTCAGCTTCAGATAGTCAGCATCAGCATTCAGTGCCTGAAAAAATACAAGATGATCTGATCCAGATGATGCACAATTTGGGCAGAGCTGATGAGAAAGAAAATGTTGAATATGTCCTCCCCATCCGCCAATTGTTTTCTTGATGGTGCAGAACAGAGGTAAAATCACCTAGGATCTTATTTTCCATTTCTGACCTGCTTCACTACAGATCATAAGATGAGATAACCAAAGGCCATTTCAGACTATCCGTGATAATTACCTACAGTATTGTTTCCAGTGATTTTGGAAAGCTCCGGGCCTTCTGACATATAGTGATATATAGATACTATTTATTGTTGCATCTTGTTCCTGTCTCTCTTGCTCTCCCTCTCCCCCTCTATACACAGACACAAGCAAACACAGACACACAAGCTGGCAGTGCTAGGTGCAAACTAAAAATTCCCATAGTACTTTTCCAAGAGTACAAACATGAGATCATTTCTTTTGGGGACAATTGTCTCGATGAGCTGGATACTGATCTACAGAAGAAAAAGACTGATTTTCATCCAGGCCAAGATGAAAACATCATTTAATTCCATTTTTTTAAGGTGAGGCCTCCCTTGAGTATTACAGGAAGAAGGCCAACATTCTTGTAGAATGTCCAAGAATAATAGTAGTAAAATCATTTTTTACTTCAGTGTCATTTCTGGTGATTTCGTGGATTCATCCATTAAATTTTCTTGGCAACAATATTTTTATTTATTATTAATATTTATTATTTTTATGAATAACTCAAGGTGGCAAAGATATATAATACTCCTCCTCCCTTCTCCTATTTTCTTCACAGCAACCACTTTGTGAGGGGAGTTGGGCTGAAGGGACAGTAACTGGCCTGTTACCCAGTATCTTCTTTCAAATTTTTAAAAACTTACTACTCTGTAGAATTCCCAATAGATTGCCAAAGGCAGCTTTGATTGGTTGGCTTCCAACAGATAGACACACAGACATATACATATACAGTACACTACAGGTAGTCCTTGACTTACAACAGTCCTTTTAGTGACCATTCAAAATTATAACAGCCCTGAAAAAGTGACTTATGACCATTTATCACACTTACGACCATTGCAGCATCCCCATGGCCATGTGGTCAAAATTCAGATTTTTGGCAACTGGTTTATATTTATAATGGCTTCAGTACCCCAGGGTCATCTGATCCCCTTTTGAGACCTTATGACAAGCAAAGTCAATGTTATACAGCATAAGTGTTTATTCAAGAACCCTAGATGTTTTAGAAAAAGGTGAAGGAGAAACTACTGCAGATAGCAAAGCCCCAAAGGAGTCTGGGAATTCAGTACAGTAGGGAAATCTATGTTCATAGCTATGTAAACTCTGCATTATACTGTAGTTCCTGTTGTAGTTGGGAGGGCCTATAGGAAAAGGAAGAGAAGAAATCTTCACAGGAACTCTGGGTTGTGTCTCATTTGTAAAGGGCTGCAAAAGAAGTTCTGTAAATTTTAAGGCCTTTCACCATGGTGGAAAACTATAACCATTTCCAGTAAATTGCTAAAGAAGCCAAGTTTTCATTCATCTTCTTGGTTTGATGAAGGCTGTTTCCAACAGCTATCTCTGAGCATGTATGTACACATATGTAACGTATGATAAAAAATGCAGGATATTTGCAACACTAGCTTGCATATTGCAATTTAACAATGCACTACTTTACAATCTACAGCAGATTTGCTAAATACTTTGTGTACCACTTTATTGACACAGCATCCAGAACAAGCACAAAGATAGGTATACTGTTGCTAATAGAACATCTCCTTCAGCATCAAGCAGTACCTGGGAATTTGCTAATAATGGGACAAAATTGGGAATACTCACATTGCTACAAAAATTGCTGAAAGCACTGTAGCTAAGCTAGCTAAGTTTGACAAGTATATCAGATCATAAGAATATTATGAAACTATTTTCCAAAGCACAACCTAAGGAACATTTTCACCATAATGAGCCATTCTATGTGCTTATCCTCATGTCCCCCTTTTAGTTCAAGTTTACAAGCAGTGCTTTCCACTTCTCCCAACAGAGATCTTTTCCTGGAAATAACATACTAAGCTTCATGGAGTATTCTGGTGATGACAGAGTTTTTGGGCCCTACCCAGCTAGGACTGGCCAAAACCATTTCAGGTTTGGAAATGCATCTTCTTTGAAACATTGGACTACTCTTCCAGGCATCGTTGTGATCTTAGAGATGTCATCAGTGAAAGCAGCACTGGCACAAACGATAAAAATAGATGCTCAGTCATAAATCTTTCTTTGGGAAAAGAAATATATTTCTCCCTTAAATTCTTACTGAACATTTTGTTTTCTTCAAACAAATGGGTAAAAGCACTCCTGTTTGCCTAAATAACTGGTCCTACTGCTCCCATCCCAAACACTAATAGGTTTGTACGGAAACACAGTTTCCTAGAGCAAATAAATGCCATTTGTCTCTCTTTTCCTTGTTCTTGGTCCCAGAAAAAAAATTAAATTAGGCTAGGACTGGCATCTTCTTCTCTGGCAGTATGTGCTAGGAAACACTGACAAGTTTCCAAAGTTTACTACAGCTTTTTTGGAGAAACATAAAATATAAAAATTCCCCTCTTCAGTCTTCCGTAATGAACACAACACCCAGAATTAGTCTGAGATCAATGGGAAGAACCAAAGGAGAAAACTAAAAAGCAAAGGATGCTCTTAGGCCACAACTATCCAGACAGATAGTTAGACATTAACTTCATGCAAGACTGGATTTAGAGCTAAATTTAATCCAAATGACTAGAAAAATTAACACTTGGGGGGAGCAGAGGTTTCTCATAATACACTAAATCCTGCTCTGTATTGGCTTATTAAGCGTTCTATAGGAATTGGGCATAAAATTATGAATACAGTAATTAAGTTGAAATCCGTTACCTTTATATTGGATATTGAACAAAATCTTGGTTTGCAGTGGATGAAAAAGGATTTGCTCTCTTTCTGATATTGGCTAGAGCACAACTTGTCAAGCTTCAGAACTAGGAATACATCTAAACAAATCCTTAAGTTTCCTTGAGTATCCAGTATGTGAAATTATTCATTTATATTACTGAAATTCTCTACTGCCCAACCCTGGGTGGGTAATTGTAAGTGCCAGCGTGTGTTTGTGTGACCGGAGAGTTCAAAAACATCTATCAACCCATGCTGGATCAGCATGGTACTTTATGGTCCACACCCTTCAATAAGGCCTTCATCTTTGGGGCAGCTTCTTTTCAAAATAACAGCTGAAACAATGGCAATGCTTCCAGATAGATGATTAATTTCCTTCAGTTTGGGGGAAGTCTAATTTATTTTTGGAGGTGCTGGCGAATGCACTTTTCCTACGTTTTATCCTCTAAAGACTACCGTTACTGCATTATTTTGTTTTTTGGTAAAATGACAAATAGAACATAAGCCTCAGGAGACCTAGTCATATAAATCTGCCCATCTGTGTTTTTTTTAATTGGCTCCTTGGGTACATAGCATAATAGTTTCCACAAAAGACTGTCATAATCAGGAATAAAATTATGTGGGCTGATAGGAAGCAAGTGAGAGAGTAATGAATGCAGGAGCCATAGGAAAACCAAAGGTTGGTTGTATGTATCCTGTGATTGAATATTTAATTCATTGGTGGGCAGGAGATGGTAATTCTAATTCCAATAGTTACCCAATACTGATTCCCTTGCTCTTTTAATAAAACTGTTAAGGTTTAGCAGTGATGCCAATAAATATTTCAACTCTCTCTTATGTGAGAGAAGGCAGCTATATAAACTGGACAAATAAATAAATCTGTACTGGCTGTCGCAGTATTTTGGCTGCTATCGTTTTACAGTGCTCGTGGTACTTTTGTTTTGGCCAAGGGATGGTATAAATGACTCAGGCTTGCGGGTCACAAGAGTTTCCTCTAAATTGGAGAAAAAGGTGCACTGCATGCCACTATAACATCTTTTGTGATGATGGAGGCAAATAAATTATATTTGGGTGGCAAGAAACTGCAAACCACAGAAAATCTTTGCAACTGGCAAGCAAAAGGCAGCAATCCATTTTAGGAGTATAAGTAGGCCACAGATTTATTCAATTTAAAACATTATGAAGTCAAACATGTAGGAATGGAGCACAAAGGGATTTGTCCCCTTGTTTACCAGATCAATGGTCTGGCTGAGTTTTCTATTATGGGAAGCCCTAAGTCTGATTTTACACTGGGGATGAATTGTGGTATGCAAAACTAGCTGAAAAAATCAAGGTAATTCCAGCATCTGCTAAGGTACTCACAAATATACAGTAATTTTGTATGTGTGTCTATTAATTTGAATGAACGCTAGCAAAACAAAAGAGGAGTTTATAGTGGACATTAAAATAGCTGAAGTATTTTTCTTGTAGAAAATATTCTGTGCAACTGCAACAGGGGATGATCATGAACTAATAATCAAACCCTATGAAATGACTGAAGGAACTAAGCAATGTTTAGCCTTGAGAAAATTCTGGGGGATATGATAACACTCTTCAAATACTGGATTCCATACACAAATCTCTATTTTCCATAATATAGCAGTGTGATGGCGAGTTTCGACTCAGTTGCACCAATGAGCCATTTCAGTACTGATATCCCAAGGAACACAAAACAAAGTTTATTTTGTAATATTTATAACCCATCCAATCTTAACAGATCCTGAGTTGTACTTTATTTTCTAATAGAAAGTTAATCTTCAGCCAGTCTGGATGGCATTAAAAAAGTAATTCTTGTCTCCAAAGGAATGGATATTGGTGTCTGGAATAATCCTGATTTCAACAAAGGGTTGGGTAGTTTAGATAACTGCAGTCAAGATACATATGATTAGGCTTTATATCAGTGATAATGAACCAAGGTGCTGAGTACAACAATAACATCAACAATGAATGAAGGGACACTGATTTCCTGCCTTTGTCCTAAACTGAATTCACCAAATCATATTGTTATTATGAAGTAGCTCTGGAAACGGAAAAACCTTAGTAAGATTTTGATCCATGTTGTCCTGTGATGAGAAGGACACATCTCAGGAATTCGAACCCATAGGTACCATAGCTTCCTCCTTTTTGCTTTGTACCCATCATCCCTAGGAGCTTTGTTAGAAATTCAGAATGCAAACTGTGCAAACATATACAGCATTTAAAGAACTCCCTGATCTCAGATCAAAGAACAAACTCAGACATAGTAAATATTTGCAGCAGGGAGACAATTCTGTTATATTTTTCAAAATTGAATGAATGAGTTTCCCAACACCTACTGTCAAATTGAGGAGTTGGTAGGCAAATTTATACTGATATTAGTATAAAAGCTCTGATAATAAATATTGCCTTATCTGGCCATTGTTTTAGTTTCCCATCCAACACAATATAAGACATTTTTTCATATAAAGACAAATGCAAAAAAAACTTCATACATTCTCTTTAACCATATTCATGATAAATTGCCTTTTATTTATTTGTATCCTGACTTTATTATTTTTACAAATAATAAAGCAGCAAATATATACAACACACCTTCCTCCTCCTATTTTTCCCACAACAACCCTGTGAGGCGAATTGGTCTGAGAGAGTGACAGGCCCAGGTGGCTTTCATGGGTAAGGCAGGACTGGAACTCATGGTCTCTCACTTTTACTTAATTAAAACCTTTGAATAAATGCTTTAACCTCATTGACAAACAGCTATTCAATAGTTTAGGATATTTCATTTGCAGAATAAAAAAAAATCACCATGTCCTACAGATTTCAAATATGGGTAATTAATGGCATTATTTCAATAAATTATTTTGCCCTTTAATGGCTTGTTATTAGGATTAAATTATATCATGAAGGAATGCCATATGCATTCAATTAAATTCATTTTGTCGGTCAATATTTGCACCAATACTCTTTTGTACAAGTACTTTTATTCATGGATGTCTTTTTAAAATATAAACATAACTTTTTTTAAGTCAATGCCATTATTTTTGTACATTTTTCCACTTCCTCTTTAAAGTATTTAAGATAATTTTGAGCATCAAAGTCCTGTCAAATATGTATCATGCTCAATGTCTATTCTTGGCAAAGATGTGAAAGATTTAAAACCATTATATCACAATAAAGAGGAAATGATCCTACTTCCTTTGTAGACTTGTGTAACAAACATTTCTATTGTTGGAACTTTACTAAAAATGAGTTCACCAATGATAATGTAATGTAATCACTCTTGCAAACAGTATCAGGAATGTTAGCACACTGCGCCTAGCCTAACGTTATCTAAAGGTGAATGATTTATCAAGAGATCCATCACCAGATAAGAAAACTAAGGTAGTTCCATTTAGAAGGGGACCCTTCACCTCCTTTCTCACACTTTGTAACTTCATTTCCTTGTTCTCTGGAAGCCAAAAGAGTCAGTCACATTAAAAGAAAATGCAGTTCAGACAATTCAGGATTTTAACCAGAAAAGTAATTTTGCTATTAATATTACTGAGTATAAAAAATATTTCAGATACTTTGCCTCAATTGTATTCTGCTTTTCTGATCACCTGCTAATGCTTAGACTACTATTTTATTTAACAAAAAGTTCCAAAAGTTTTATGAAACCTAATCTACCTTTCCAAGAAATAACAATTAAAAAGATGCCCATTTGGCATCCTATTCAACGAACTAAATTATAAAAATGTCTGCTGAAAATCTGAATTGAAAAATTATGATTAGCCCTATAGAATAGGTGCTGAATGAAAAATAGAATTATAGTATTTCTAACTTTTTATTAGTATCATCAGGAATGATTAGCAAAATTGTTTCTATAGTGAGTAGTACTGCAGCATGCCTGAATTTCTTGTTGATTGAAGCAACAATTTATATATCATTCTAAGTATTTATGGAGCAGGTTTCCTATATTGTATAGTATGACAGCTTGGGCTGTTTGATTTCAGCTATTCAATTTTTGTAGTATTCGTCTAAACTCTTCACGTAAGGGGAAGAACATAAGGTGAAGAATATTCTATGTATTTTCTACTAATTCTTATTAAAAGTAAGACAACTCTCCATTATATGCTGAGTACCACTTTCTGGCCAGCCAATCTCCACAAAGATGAAGCTGGAGAAGATACAAATGAGCAATTCAGTACTGTAATCAATAAAAATTGTGGGCTTTGATCTATGAAAGAAAAAAACAACTGAGCTAGAATACATGGACAGTATGTGAATACAAAATTTGGAACAAACAGTAAATTTAGGATGAATACAAAAATTACTTATTTGTACAATGTAAACCCAAGTTACAGAATTGATCACACAAATGCAATTATAACCAATATGTTTTTGTAAACAAAGTGATTACATTAATAGCTGTTAATTACACTAGCATAAAATTTTCACATTCAGAAGCAATATAGTTAGAAGATCAATGGTTAAAAATAAACAAGTAGAATCACTGTATCATGCCTAGCAAGGAAAAGCTTTCCTACCAAGCCAGAGAGGCAGAAAGTACAGCTTATGGGATGTATGCTGCCTGTCTCTAAACCCCTTTTACAGCTCCCACAGATTTCCAGATCAGATTTGATTTTTCCCATGGGGCAGGATTTTGCCCTTAAAATAGCTACCAGCTCTGACCCGATCCACTTTCGAGGGAAGTTGCACATTTCTGGACTAAATCAAAATTTACTCATCTTTTGTTATGTAAGTCACAATTGGTTTGGTACGTATCACATATTAAGCTAACTATTTTAAGGCTTAGTGTGATGGACCAATTTAACAAAGGAGACCTTAACTTCCATTTTTAGATGACTGAAGATACAAAGCTAGTATCCAACTCCAGTCCAGGCAAAGCTGCGGATATTGGTGTTACTAGGTCCGTGTTTGTGTTCTCTCTGTCTCTCACACAAACACACACACACACACACAGCTTAGGGAAACAAATGTATAGGTGGTCTTGTACAGGTAGTCCTTGACTTACAATAGTTCATTTAGTGACTGTTCAGTTACACTGCCACTGAAAAAAGTGACTTATGACCATTTTTCACACTTACAACTATTGAAGCATCCCCATGGTAATCAGATTAACGTAGCCAAAATTCAGATGCTTGGCAACTGACTCATATTTATGACAGTTGCAGTGTCCTGGGGTCATGTGATCAACTTTTGCAACCTTCTGACAAACTAACTCAGTGGAGAAGCAAGGTTCACTTAGCAATCTTCTAATTTAATAAGTGCAGTGATTCACTTAACAAATATGGCAAGAAAGGTTGTAAAATGGGGCAAAACTCACTTAACAAATGTCTCACTTAGTAACAGAAATTGTGGGCTCAATTGTGGCCATAAGTTGAGGACTAACTGTATTCCTAAACCTGTGTTTTAAAAATTATTAGCACAAACCTTCTCGGCAAGGGCTACTTTGTGTGTGAATACTTGTATTTGAAAAGCATAAACCCAAAAAAACACAACTGGGTCCTTTTGCTTTAAAAATCCCAGAAGATAGTCATTTCCATTTTTTATTCCCCCTTGCCTATTTCCAGGTTCCTGTTGACACAATCAAATCAAATAGTCCTTTCCTCTCCCACTTCCACCACGAACACAACTCTCCAATTGTTCATAGCCATAAAGTGCACAACTATGGACAGAAGCCAATTATTTTTGCAGGGGGACAGATCTAATCTTAAAGAAAAAAGGACTCCTAAATAAAAAAGCAGGCATCATTTGTTCCATAAAATCCAAGCCAACGCAAATCACACATAACTGAGAAAGATATATAACCAGAAAAACTTGTTGGCAAATATTAATGGTTGTATGGTATGGAGAAATATTTATTTAAAAGATGAGTTTGGATCTTTGATTTACTGAATGCTGATCTAAACTGCTGAAGAGTGCCAGCCTTGCCCTTCTGTCTTTCCAAGAAATTGGATCTTCTTTTTCTCAAGTCTGATTCCTTAGCTGGTTGCTAAGTTCTTGCAATTCCATCATCAAATTCTCCATTGCTGCCATTTCTTCAGCGAGGTCTCTGGAAACTTCATCACTTACAGCGTCTGCAAAATTTTGCTACACAAGAAAGTTAAAAGTAATTTTTACAGGAATCTTTAGTCTCAGTAATGCACAAGATTAAAAAAAAAATTCTAACCACAATCGTTTCCATAACTTCTGTGATCTCATTTCTTTATGGCGTCTACACAAGATTATGCTCATTCCAAAGGCAGCATAAGCTGGTGTTCCTTTGTGGATAACAAGTGAGGAATATCTCCCTATGTAATGTTAGCCTGTTAAGTTTTCAATCTGCAAGCCAAATGAAGCAGATTCAAACATTTGTGTCAAAATTCTTTTAAAAATGGGGGGAAAGAGCAGCAATCCTTTGCAAGGCACAGTACGACCAGCTTTCAAAACAGATTGAGATATTTCAGTGCTAAGGCTTGAGCAAGAAAATCTTCTTGATGCACTTTGGATAAAATTCATGACTTTTATTGCCCTGCAATCTGTTCCATATAGGAGGGTGCAAAACTGCTTTCCAGACTTAAGGTCTAACATAGCTTTGAAGTGCATATCATGGGCTTTGCTATAAAAACAATAGCAAGGCCAGGGCAAACATTAACATTCAGAATTAAATTACATTTACTCTCCATAGTTAATAAGATTTGTTCTACAGCAAATTAATAATTAGTTCACTCCTATTTTAAATTACACCTTGCTGACAATTTGAGAATTCTGAGGACCATACCAAAGGCACTGGAGGCTAGACATATAGTCCTGGGTCTACACATTTTTATAAAGTCCTTGTGTATGTAATCACTGTTTTTGTCAACTGTTCCGTAGCCATAGTCTTAACACTGACATCAATGAAAGGCGACATATTTTAAAAATAACAGAATTGGGCATCAAAAGATCCATAATCAATGGTAGAGAAATACCTCATCCACTTGGGATTGAAGTGAGAATCAGGCATTCTCTTGGATGAGTAGATAAAAAGGAACAGGGGCAACAGAGAAGAGCAGAAACTATGACAAGCTTCAGAGGTATCATTTCTCTTCTGTTGTATCTTTAGATTGCACGTCACCTGCAATCTAAAAATCTGCTGTTGATAACATTTGAAAGGTAGGCAAGAATGGATAGGATGAATGAACTATGAGATGCCCAATGAAAAATGCAAGGATACTGCACTCATGATTTTTTTTTCTCATGGAAGACCACAGTAAGAAATATCCTAAGATGCTTCTAAGGGAGCAGTGCCAGAAGTTCTTCCATTTCCTGACACCACCTCTTCTCTTTACAACTATTAAACTACTGTATTCCTACTGTATCACTGGAAGAAAATGTCATAATGCAGATGTCATTCGAAACTGCTTTCTTAAGAAGCAATTTGTTCTTTAAAGATGTACAATAGAAAGGCATTTATAACTATTGAGTCCAATACAATTCTCACAACTAATTCCGTAATACACACAGGGATACCTCTCCACCCCACCTTTCAGTGTAAAGAAGAGGTAATACAATTCCTCACATCCTAATGCCCTCCAGGTGTGTTGTAATGCAGCTCCAATTTCCTAGCCATCTAGCCAGTCATTGGCCACCTGATTAGAAATCCTGGGGTTCATATTCCTAACGTATTTGGGGTGCAAGAGGTTGAGGAAAGTTGAATTAACAAAACCAATAGCTCTTAAAAAATATCAGCTGCAGCTCATGGATCAATCTCTCTCTCTGTGTTCCAGAGAACCTTTTAATGAAGTCCATCAGCCTTACCTTTGCTTTGGCGACCAAACCACGCAAGTTGAGTCGGGCAGAAGAGAGTATTGGCAAGGCTTCTTGGTAATTAGTTTTCATTTTGCTGCATTTTATTGCAACTGGAGTTTTCAAAGGCAAAATAAAGTTGGGTGAGTACCACAATAATAACATGATTGTTATACATCACTACTCAGAACTTAGTTAACTTCAATCTGGGGAGAAAAAGCTTCCCAATTCATTAAAAGGATAAACATTAAACATAAGGCAATGGTCTGCAATTGTTATTACAAAAAGAATTTTGTAATAACAGCAGTAATTTTGTTCCCTCCAAAATACTTTACATGTAGTCAGAAGTATCACTGGAATGTAGAACTTTGTTATGTCATTTAAGGTTGCAGCCTAAGTTGCTGACTTGCAAGAATTTTTTTAAAATATATTTTATTTAAGTAGGATGCTTGCAACGAAACCTTGCAATGGTGCTATTCAGAATTCCAGCTCGCCCTGTCCTCTTCTGTGCTCTATCAGCCAACATTGATTGCTCTTGAAATGTGTTTCCTGTCTTTTAACAAAATGTGCCAACTATCATGCCAGTTAATACTTCTCTGGTGTTTGTAAATGATGCTATTTTGGCTACCTAAGTGTCAGCATCACAGTATTGGAATCCGCAAGCAAATGTTGCTGTGTGGAATACTCCATGATATTCTTCCACTCAGCCATGTCCTCTTTCACAATACTTCATTGTCCTTCTCACCCCATGTTGGTTTTTATTCTTAGCTAGTTAAACTTATAATCAAATGGGTTCAAGACCTGAGATGGTTTATATCTAGCTCTGCTATCGTGTAAAACTGATCTCCCTTTCTTTCCCTTTTCCCTTCCTCCATCCATCTACTGCGGCTCAATAAAGCTTGGAAGTGCACATTTCCGTGCTCTCTCTTGTAGGTGGTGTTTGGGATTTTTAATTGTTTGCTTTTTGCATAGACCCATGCAAATGCAGAATATAAAATAAGACGCAAGCAATGTGCTTTCTTTCCATTTGCCATTTAATGGGGTTATGGACATTTTTATAATTGCAGGACCTCTGGCATCTTGAACCAAGAAAGAGATTATTTCATTTTGTTCTCAATATTTCGAAGTTAGGAAGGCTGAAGGTGATAGCACCCAATTCTAAGTAGCATTGACTAGCCAATTTTTTATGGCTGCTCTATACCATCTACCATTTAATTCACTAGAGAGTAGCCTAATGTTTTGTGTTTCTGCATTCTTAATGCATATCAATGGCTTCCGATGGTTGAAAGTGTCATCAGAGGCATCTGTAATCATGATGTCCACTTATCTGCTTTAGATCTGCTTATCTGGTTAGATTTAGCATGGTAGAATAAACATAAATATATAAAATATATATTTATCCACACCCCACCACACCACCCTCCACTATATCTTCTGTTCCTAATAACAAGAAAGGACGCAGAACTGTGCTGCTTTCTCAACTTTTTGAGGCCTGGAGTCAACTTCTAATTTCAACCTTTTCGTTATTGTTTAGTTTCTGTAGTGATAGAGGAAAAGCAGATAAATCTGCCCTTGAATCAAGCACAACTTATGATGATTACATAGAGAAAATAATGTGGTTTTTATGGCAATATAACAAAAGGCTTAGCAGATGTGCTAAGCTTCCAATCACTGACATGGCTGGCCAATTTGTTTTACTTCAGATAGTTGCTACATCTCACTTCCCCTTCCCTCAACTATTTCCCTGGAAATTATATTCAGGTATATGGTCTGCTATGTCCTCTGCTTATTGTTTCTATAAAAAGTACTTCAGAAATAGGTAATCAGCCATGACTTATGTCAACATTTTTATATAGGACATACCGTGTGCAAGCTCTAGAGCATCTCTGGCTACTTTCTTAAAAGAGGAAGTATCTTTGTCCCAGTCTCCTGATTGGATTTCACATTTGTATGCTTTGGTGAGATACTGCAATGCCTGCAATGATAGAGGTACTGTGAACTTAAAAGTAAAGTTGCTTTAGTTTTTACCCGTACATGCAAATTCCTTCTCTATAAAGCATCCTGAATGATAATACTTTATTAGTTCCTCAGCTTTAAAGCAGTCTCTTTCTTTGCATCTGTAACACAGATGTTTTAGTTGTTTTTTCTCTCTCAAGTATGACAGGCATATAAGTAGCATATGGTTAAGAGACAATTTTTAAGTAAAAAAAAATCTGTCTAGACTGATGCATGTGACCCATATTTTGTGGGTCATCGTATTTAAATGTATCTGAAAGTTAAAAAGCACTTGTATTTTCATAATTAGAGCCATTATGCGCCTAAATAAGGTGCCAATTTTATTCTGAATTAATTTTGCAATTTGGAAAGAGCAATTTAGACTCTAAGGATAAGTAGAAATTTAAGAGAAAGGTATAAAACTAAGAAGAAGCACAAATGAATAAAGTCACAAATGAAGCAGCATATACCGTATTTTTCGGAGTATAAGACGCACCGGTTGTAAGTTAAATAAATAAAATAATAAATAAAAGAACAGCAGTAAAGTAAGTCTAGCAATTTTCTAAATCTAAATATTTAGTCTCTATGCTAAAAAAAAGTTCAAATTTTTCTCGATAATGCATTTTTTCAATTTTGGCAATCTATTTTATACACAACAGAATTTGGAATTTGATATCACTGCTGATTTATGTTAGTTTTCTCATAATTAATTGAACAGCATGCTGTTCCAATTACTCTGCTTCACAAATTGAAAAAAAATATGTTTACAGCAAAAGGTTATATCAGCTGAGGGGATTGACTTAGAAAGAAAGTGGGCAAAGGGGAGATCAGAAAAAGATATATATATATATCACACAAGACGCAGAAAGTGTGATCAGGGATAATTTTAACTTACTCTCAATATTAGACCTCCTACTCATTCATCTAAGTTAAATGTGAGGAATTTCAGTACCAATAAAAGGAACTTGATTTTTATACCCGGTGCTCAGGTGGTGTTAACTGATGACACAGATAGTGATCACTATTAATTTAATTATGAAAAAAGGGGTAGACTAGGGCATTAATAACCTTGGAAAAAGGCTCTTATCTCTCCATAACTGAAAACATGACAGCAACATGAATATGAGGGAAACTGACCTGGTTGTGTACATTAGACATTAAACTATGAACTGGTAAAGTAGTTTTTATGCTGTTGTTATCTGATTTGCACACTTTATAAAGCATGGGTGTCAAATTCGATCGCATCACGTGACGTATTGTGACGTATCACAACATTTTTTGCCTTTGCTGAGTGTGGCCTGTACATGATGCATCCGGCCCATGGGCCACCAGTTTGACACATGTGCTTTAAAGCAGTGGTCACTAACTGGTGGTCTGTGGACCACTGGTGGTCCACGAGAAAATTTTGGTGGTCCGCAGAAAGCTTATTTGCATTTTTTAATATTGCACTAAAACAGGGGTCCTCAAACTACAACCCCTAGAATGGATATGTGCAATGAATGCTTGTGTTGCTGTAGAGAGTCTCCCCCTTCAGGGTCTTTTTCTGCGGGTCAGAGGGGAGCAGAAATTCCAACTTGGGGTCTGTTTCAGCCTCCTGGGCTTTGGATGAAGGCTCAAGGGAAGTGCTGCTGGTGGCAAAGAGTCAGAGGACCTTGTTCCAGTGGGACTGCATTATGGCCTGGAACTAGCTGACCATCTGAGCTCACTGAGCCTGAGAAAGTACCTGGCCTTGCAGTCCCACAGTCTGCTTGGAAAGCCTATGCTCGTAGTCCTCAGTGAGATGCTTCTGCTGAGCCTCCTTCTTGGTCAGATCCAATTTTAACTGAGCTGTTTTGCCAACTCTTTCTCGTGGTGGCTGCTTAGCTCTAGCAACTGCTTCCTGTTGGGGCCCTAAGGAGCCTGGATGGGGAGGCGGGGAATGGCTGGGAGGGTAGAGACAAGTAGACGCTGGTGAGGCGCCCCTCGACGTGGGTGACATTGAGTTGGCTATGCCCACCCAGTCACATGACCATCTAGCCACGCCTACTCAGCCGGTCATTAGGCAGATCATGGTCCACAGGATTTAAAATTATGAAGATAGTGGTCCCTGAGGTCCGAAAGGTTGGTGACCCCTGCTTTAAAGTATAAAAGTATGTTACATTTTTCAGAACCTAGTTAAGTTCCTGCTCATAGGGACATTTAAAAATTCCTGTGGCTCCACAGAAAATTCCTCAGAAGGAATTTTCCACTGTGAAATGATTTCATGTTCTTCACACTGGGGGTTAAGAATACCAACTTGTTCAGTTTTAGCCTGGCAGTTCCCATCTGGAATGTGACTGCTGACATACCCAAATGAGTCTCTTATTTTATTTCTTTAGCCTAAAGTATGAACAGAAAACTATGGCTTGTATCTTTCCCAACAAGCAATTTGGTAAACGAAGATGAAGTCACAACATATGGCTTTGACTTGTTAAGAAAGAAACAAGCCAAGAGTTCCCACTTCATGCATACTGCTAAACGTATCATGGGTTGGAACATGTCAGCTGTATCTGCTGGCAGGAAGTGGGAGCAACTGGGCAATGTGCACAAACAGCTTATTCATTAGAAATGTCGCACATTGTGATAACTTAATGTAGCCTATGAATTCCATTTCCTGATGCTCTACATGCCATCAATATTTCAGAGATGGAGAGGATGGCAGTCAGGATACAGGCATTGGAAAAGCAAACAGTGACACAATCTTGCATCAAAGCAAAACAGAGCAAAATCAAACAAAACAAGAACTTACAGTGTTATGATGTAAGCCACACAGCCATTTCACACTTTCAATTGACACACTTTGATGCTCAACTAAATACAGAAACAGTCCGAGTGGCAAAAATAAACCAACCCTTCTTTAACAAAAATAGCTTGGTTCCAGATGCTTCCCTGACTTAAAGAAACATAAAATGACATATGACTTTGACTCTTGGGAAATGGTTCCCTGAAACGGAATTTGCAAATCACCACGGAGGATGTCACTTGGGGGGGAGGATTAGGCAGGCTGGCATGGATCTCTACGAGGAACAGCCGCATGGCGTGATACAGATGAGAAGAAAGAGTTATGTTACCAACATGAAGCTAGCTGACAGAAGGTTTGAATTCAGGTAAAAGATTCAGGATGTGTATAAACAAACACTCACTATTTTGGTGACACAGAAAGGTTCCTCCTCCCCGTCTTATTGCATAATATCTTTATAAGCAATTCAGAAATTTTTGCAATTGGACCTAGGGAAGGATTCGTGGAATCTTTGATATCTCATTGCGACATGTTTGCAAGTCACTCAGATCCTCTCTGAAAATAACAGCGATAGCAGAGACCTCCAGGACAATGTCTGCTCTTGTTTTATTACATGTTTTCAGTCATTGGTGCATGAAGATATGGTCTAGGGGGGTTCTGAATGACCACTTATCTCTTCCTGTCTTTCCTCTTGTGCCTTATATTACTGAGAGGATGACAAACTGATTTTAGAAAGTTATAAATGTCTCTCGGAAAAAATGGAAGTAGTCCAGAGAATGTATCTATTACAAAATATAGCTGCATGATTATTAATGGATATGGAAAATGAGATCAGATTGTGGCAGTAAAATTATGCCCTTTCTGGATTCAATTCAAAGCATTGGATTTAATCCTTAAAACCTCTTGCAGTTTGGGACCAAGTTACCTGCAAAACCAATCCACCCCCACAGATCAATTGAAACCCTAAGAATCTCTGCTGAGATCTTCATCCAGGCCATCTCATAAATATATAAGACGGTTGAGTCCTTCACATTCTTTCGCATTAGGATTTTAGGGCTGTGAATTTAATCTACTTTTTAAAATCTGCCATTAAAAAAAAAAGATATGTAACAAGAGGAGGGGAGAAATTTGCAGCTCTCAAGCTCTTCTTTGTGTTCACCATGGCTGAAAATTGATAGAATTATCTCTCTCATGTTAATGAAGGAAGCAAAATGAAAACTGCAGCAAAGGATCTGCCATAGACCTAACCAGGTTTAAAAACATGTCTAAAACAAGGGAAAAGGCCACATCTGCATCCTTGTCCTGCCCACTATGGCCCTTATGATCTTTAAAAATGTCAAGCATGCCCCTGACTATCAAATGCTGTTCAAGCTCAACTTTATCATTTGGTTATTATGTTTTCCTTAATGCTGCATGCTGCAATGTATTGTTTTTATTGTTTATTTTATTTTGATGGACTCTACTGCCCATTAGTCCTCTATGGCCAAACAAAAGAAGAATGATACTTCATTATCTGTTGGTACAGGTGTTTCTCTTCCCTTTTCTATTGTAATGGAATCAGATAACTTAAGCAGTGTTTCACAACCTTGGCACTTTAGGCGGTGTGGACTTCAACTCCCAGAATTCCTCAACCAGCGCAGCACAATTCTTGGAGTTGAAGTCCATACTGCTTAAAAGGTTGAGAAAGGAGTTAAGTTCCACAATATTTTGAATGCTGCAAACATCACTTTACATTCCGTTTAATGCTTCTTTTATATCAAAACTGAGAGGGAATAACACCTCCCTCCACCACAAGACTTAAGGAGAAATTTGAATGTGTCCTGTCAATTTGGATAGTGGGCAGAGTCTACTAGAACTCAGGAAAATCAGATGTTCAAGGCTCAACTCCTCTTCTCGGGTGGTCTTTGAAAAAGAGAAGAGGGAAATTCAGATTTTGCTTTTGATGTTTTGTCTTTCATTTCAAGAATAAAGAGGCTCTCTTCTCAGTCTAATTTCTGCCAAGTAAGAAAAGCAACCCAGCCCAGAAGAAAGTTGGAGAACCTAGGAAAATGTGGAGCTAATTCAGTTTATGATAATTTTCTTTATTTTACAGATTGATCTGAGCTGTTTCTCTGAATCCTTATTCCTATCTGAATTTTGTGCATGTATTCCTGCCAGGAAGATTAGCCATTGAGTTAAGGTCTGTAGGAGAAATGATAATTTGTCACTTTTCTCCATTGTCTTTAACATTTATTTAGTTCCTTAATCTTAATACTGGAGAAGACTCCTGTAAGTCCCTTGGACTACAAGGTGATCAAACCGGTCAGTCCCAGAGGAAATCAACCCTGACTGATCTTTAAAAGGCCAGATCCTGAAGATGAAGCTCAAATACTCTGGGAAGGAAGGACTCACTGGAGAAGAGCCTAATGCTGGGAAAGATTGAGGGCAAAAGAAGAAGGGGATGGCAGAGAATGAGGTGGCTGGATGGAGTCACTGAAGCAGTAGGCGTGACCTTAAATGGACTCCAGAGGATGATAGAGAACAGGAAGGCCTGGAGGAGCGTTGTCCATGGGGTCACAATGGGTCGGACACGACTTCACAACTAATAACAACAATAGTTTCAAGATTATGCCTTGATTGTAAGTTCTGTATGACTAGGGCAACAGATGATTGCCTAACCTAACATTGACTTACAATAGTTTGTTTAGTGACCATTCAAAGTTATAATGGCACTGAAAAAAGTGACTTATGACCATTTTTTACAATTATGACTATTACAGCATCCCCATGGTCACATGTTTTACATTCAGGTGCTTGACAACTGGTTCATATTTATGATGGCTGCAGTGTCTCTGGGTCATGTGATCATATCTTGCAATCTTCTGACAAGCAAAGTCAATGGGGAAGCCAGATTCACTTAACAACTGGGTTACTAATTTAACAATTTCAGTGATTCACTTAAGAAATGTGGCAAGAAAAGTCGTAAAATGAGGCAAAACTCATTTAACAAAATTTTCACTTAGCAACATAAATTCTGGGCTCAACTGTGGTAATAAATTGAGGACTACCTGTATTTAGGATGGAAGGGGGAAAATAGTCTCTTTCAGGTCAGCTTTTTGAAAGATTGACAGTAATGAATACTTCCTGCATCATTTTCTTTGCTATGAAAACCAAACCTAACATGATTATGGAACAGATTTTATATGTAGTATTTTATATCTTGCATTGAAATTGAGTTTGGCTTTGTATCCCACAAATTCAATTTAAGTACTAAAACTCATGAATTATATTGAGTACAAGGTTGATCTTGTTTCCCTTTCCTTTATTTCAAATTGAAGACTCAAATGCAGATAAACATTCTTAAAAAACCAAATAAAATGTAATATTTTTTCTCCATTTAAAAAAGCAACCCACTACATTTATTAATAATACCAATTCTCTCTGTTTGGAAAAATTCTGATACAATATTTTGCTATCATTTTGTTGTAGGCTTCCAAATAATTTAGGGTTATCAACAAAACCATACACCTTAGTTTTACAATGTAGTCAAAACAACTTATCAACAATTTTTAAAGATGTAATTCAAATATAAATCATTAGGAAACCTCAGTGTTTATAGATTTTCATGATATTAATTTTTTATGTATTCCTGGTCTCTTAATACTTTTTAAAACTTGTTACCTATGTCAGGGGCGGGCTTCAGATCCTTTGACAATGGGTTTGCTGCCCCGTTGCTGAGTGGGTGTGGCCTAGTCAGCCGCCTGCACCATGACGGAGAGTCCTGGAAGCTTTCCCTGAGCTGCAGGAGGGCGAAAACTGCTTCCTCCAGGGTCTGGAGTCCCTCCGGAGGCTGGAAACGGCCTATTTCCAGATTTCTGGAGGCCCATTTGCCCTCCCTAGGCTCAGGAGGCTTTCATCAAGCCTCTGGGAGGGCAAAGACAGCTTCCCCCAGAACCCGGAGGCCCCCCAGAGGCCAGAAGCAAGCCCGTTTCTGGACTTCCAGAACCTCAGTGCGGCCCCTGCACTTACTTGGAATGATGAATGGGCTGCGTAGAGACTCCTGGGAGGAGCGGGGTGGGCATGGCCAGCCAGGGGTGGTATTTGGGGGTTCACCAAACCCTGGCGATCCTTGGCTAGTGGTTCGCCCGAACCCTACCGAACCCCCAGAAGCCCACCCCTGACCTATCTGTAAGTAGAACTCTGCTTTCATCTTGTTACAGTAAAGTCTTCACTTACTAACCATTCATTCAGCGACCATTAAAAATTGTGACAGTGCTGAACAAGTGGTATTTGTCCTTGATGTTCCAACTGTCACAGTGTCCCTGCATTCATATGACCACAATTCTGGCAACCAGCTTGGCCTTTACAATGGTTGCTTTACATAGGATTATCATTTTTGACCTTCCATGCCCATGAGAAAAATAAATGGGAAAGTTGGCAGGGAAAGTCAGATATTGCTCTAGTAAGTCCCTCTGGCTTTCCTGCACTCACACTGCACCATCCACCCGCAGTCTTCTGATTCTGTCACCCCCCAAACCTATCCACCTCCTGACTTCCTGCCTCACTGTGCCATCCATCCCTCAGCCTTCCTGTGCTTGCACCCTGCTACACCATTTACCTCCTGGCCTGCAAGCATTTGTGTATGGTGTGTGCCAGAGGCCTTCCAACCACTTCCCCTGCTTCCCCCAAATCATGTGCAGTCTGTTCTGGATCCCCCAGGTTGTCCCTTACGTCCACCCTCTTTACCTGGGAAACCTGCTGCTTCCCACTTAACAACCTGCATGCCTTGGGTTTATGGCAGCAACCAGGACTGCCAGGATTGCTGTTCCTAAGTGTTGAGCTTTACCACCGCATTGCTCAGTGATGGCGATCCTGATCCTAATTGCTGTTGTAACCCGAGGAGTACCTGTACTATTTACTCAGTGATTGATGAAGATTTTATGAAATACTTTTTGAAAGTCTCAGCATGCAGCGTGTACCGGATAATATCATCCACATACTGATTTGCTATTAAAAAACTGTGAAAGGTTAGGTCAGGTTGGATTTCCTTTTGGAGTTATCATGGTTTCTTTTTCCAGCTACACTTGTTCTTTAGTACATTTAGTAATTGTATCTTCAGCATTAATGTTCTGTTCTTTCTTGATATATATCAAGAACATCATATGTATATATCAGAGGTGGGTTCCTGCCTGTTGTATCCGGTTCTATAAAGTAGGTAGTAACTCTGTGATGATGTCACGGAGCCGGTTCTGTTGGTGGCTCTGTGGGTGCTGCCATCTTGGATTTTGCTTCTACACATGCGCAGAAGCTAATTTTTATTTCTGCGCAAGTGCAGAAGCTAATTTTTGACTGCCGCACGCATGCGCGCTCACATGCTTTTGATGATCTGTTGATGATTTCCTATTAAATGGATTTCACTCATTTTCAATTAGGAAAGAACCGGAGCAAAGCATACAAGAGCAAAAAGCAGCCTGGGGGGTCTTATTTTCCACTATGCCCCATGCTATATCAAGACCCCTCCCTCTAGCCAAGACATATGCCATGACAGCATTAATTCAGTTCAACCATGGCACCATGTTGCTAACAAATGCTTATATGTCCCCAATGACATATAAACAACCATGACAACCACGGGGTCCTAATCTCAACTACATTGTAATTTCTAGTATCTGGTACGACATTTAGCTTAAATTGGCTCCAAGAGAAAGCATGGCATTTAAAATGCTCTTCAGTACTAGAATGAGTATTAGAATTTATACTTTTCATTAAGTTGATTTTGTACGTAGCCTACTGTGATTAATGATTCCATGACAAGGTATTTCTGAAGTTGATAATTAGGAAAATAGAATAAATATATTTGTACACCGCGCGCGTGTGTGTGTGTGTGTGTGTGTCTGTGTCTGTGTCTGTGTCTGTGTCTGTGTGTCATAGGTAATTTGGCAATTTCATTTTTGCTGCTGTATGCCGCTATGTAGACTGGCCAAAATAACTTTTTTTTTTTTGCAGTGGGGAAGGAGACAATAAGGCAAGTGGGGAAGCTGCAACACCTAGGCCTTGTCTGAAGGCTGTTCAAGGCTCAAGAGGCAATTGGACTTTCTGATTTTTCTTGAAGACGTTTCGCTTCTCATCCAAGAGGCTTCTTCCAGTTCTGACTGGATCTCACCATCCAGCCAGAGCTGAAGGAAGCTTCTCGGATGAGAAGCGAAAAGTTCTCAAAGAAAAACCAGGAAGTCCAGTTGCCTCTTGAAAAAGCACCTTTGGGACCCCAATGCTATGTAAATTATTTTCTTAAGTGATTGGTTCTGCTCAAACTGTTTATCACTCCCTTGCCTTAATCCATTCATTGTATCATTCCTGGCTGAAGAAGGCATAAAATTGCTACGTGGTGGAGGGTCACTGTTTTCTTTTGACATTTGGTATAATTATTTGGTTAATTGCAGGTATTAATTCCTTGATTTACAACCACAACTGAACCCAGAATTTGTTGCTAAGTAAGAAATTTGTTAAGTGAGTTTTGTCCCATTATATGACTTTTCTGGCCACATTTGTTAGGTGAATGACTGCAGTTCAGAGGTGGGTTCCTACCGATTCTATCGAGTAGGTAGTAGGACGCTGGTGACGTCACGGAGCTGGTTATGTTGCTCCGTGGGCATTGACATCTTTTTTGGGGGATTTTATTTTTGGGAAAAAATATTTTTGGGATTTTTTTTTCTTATGTGCATGCGCAGAAGCTGAGTTTCCGGCACTGCGCATGCGTCGCCATCTTGTTTTTGGCCTTTTTTGGGGGGGTTAAAATTGTTTTCTTCTGCACATGCGCAGAAGCTGAATTTCCGGCACTGCACGTCATCTTGTTTTCTGCCTTTTTTAAAAAAAATCGGGACTTTTTTCTACTGCGCACGAGACGCACCCATGCGGCGCTGGAGGCAGCAAACTGCCGGAAAGGTAAATTAGAACCAACACCTGCTGCAGTTGTTAAATTAGTCACACAGTTGTTAAGTGCATCTGGCTTCCCCATTGACTTTGCTTGTCAGAAAGTGGCAGAACATCCTATGCAGTGACCATGGGACACTGTAACCATCATAAATATGAACCAGTTGTCAAGCATCCAAATCACGTGAACATGGGGATGCTGCAATGGTCGTAAGTGTGAAAATGGTCATAAGTCACTTTTTCAGTGCCATTGTAACTTTGAACAGCCACTAAACAAACTGTTGTAAGTAGATGGCTACCTGTACCAAGGTATACTCATAACTGTGCTGTTGCATTTGAACTGAATTCCGAATTATAGCTGCTGGATATTTTGGTATTCTACAAAATACAAGAAAAGGGGGACCAGCTTCCAAAAATGGCAGCTGCAAACTGGCAAAAGTATCAATAGCAGCTCCGCAGTTAAGCTATAGAGGAAGAGGCTTGGACCTCTCCATTGCCAACTTCCTCCTTTTCCTTCCCAATTACCTCGGGCCAGCTGTAAACCATCCTGACTGTCCTCACCACTGCCAGAAGATGCTCCATAGACATACCATATTTCACAGTACTTGTCCACTTCCCCTTCCCTCTCCCTCTCTTCCTTGTACCCAGGCAGCACTTTGAGGGGGGGTATTTGTATCACTTTGGAAGGTATTTCTGGCTTGGCCTGGCCTGGCCAAACCTGTCTTGGATTCCTTTTCTTCCCTGCCAAAGCTCCATCAGCAAAAACTGACACCCATGTCAAACTGTTCTCTAGAGCATCTGAGGGTAGGATAAGAAGCAATGGGTGGAAACAATGGGTAATCAAGGACAGAAGCAACCTAGAACTAAGAACAATTTCCTGACAGTTAGAACAATGAATCAGTGGAACAATTTGCCTCCAGAAGTTGTGAATGTTCCAACACTGAAAGTTTTTAAGAAGATGTTAGATAACCATTTATCTCAAGTGGTGTAGGGTTTCCTGCCTAGGCAGGGGGTTGGTCTAGAAAACTTCCAAAGTTCCTTCCAACTCTGTTATTCTATTTGGGAAAAAATCAATAGTTGCATTAGAGATTACTATGAAAAAAACAAAATTTTGAGGAGTTGGGAAACTGTAAGTATTCCAAAAAGTGAAAGCAAAATATTTTTGCACTGTTGCCAAAACAAACTACAAATATCATGAAATCATCCAGCTCCAAGCATGGCTTTACTTTTTCATTCTACCTATCTAGCACAGAAGAGCTGGGCTTAAGACCATTCAGTTATTATTAACATAAAAGAATTAAATCAATGAAACATTTCAGCGTTGTGGTTGGTTGGTTGGTTGGTTGGTTGGTTGGTTGGTTGGTTGGTTGGTTGGTTGGTTGGCTTTGGAGAGATGCAGTATTTTACTTATTTTCAGCCTGATTCAAGCAGATCAATTTCCTCTGTTGCTTTCTTTACCTCTTCCTCTGGTGGCACTCTGCCAGTTAAAAATTGCATGGTTACCACGGTAATACTCCACTTATGGCAATTTCCATAACCCTGTTCCTTTGCTCTCCAGAGGCATCTGAGCATTTAGGAATTTTATCCCTGCCAAATGGGTTTCATCCAGGAAAAGCATTACCCTTTTAAAACTTGGAATGCAATTCAGTATTGCTTTCTCTTTAAAACTGAATACAAATATAATGATATTACAACAGGCCATTCCCACTGATGATAATGTACAGATTTTTCCAGTTCCATATCTATAATGGTACCCTGCTGTAAACTGTTATGTTCCCTAGATGTTTTTTTTGCCTCCATGTAGAAATACCCAAAATCACTTCATGTGTACCATCCTACATTCTCCTTTCATTTGAGAAAGTCCAGTTAGCTAAATCAAGTCCTTATTCACATTTCTCTGCAAATCAATTCTTGCTGCTTCTTTTTCTGCCTTACCCCAATTGTAGCATCTGCTGTCTGGCAAGAGTCAAATCTAGTTTGCTTTTTCAGTTTGTGAGCATGAAGCAGTACGTGAAATTAAGGTATCGCAGTGAGAGGTCATAAGCGCTTTCAGTGTGAAATATCAAGGGAGCAGAAGAGAATCAAGTCAGCTTTGCTCCAGGGAGCTAGTAAGTTATAGTCATGGCCAGTGAAGCAAAAGGTTAGGAAGCCAAAAGTCTCATCAAAGCAGCGTTGCAAGAGCCACGTCTGCACATGTTTCATAATAAAGGCGCATGCTGAGGTCACATACTCAGCAAACTCTTGCCATTCATATCAAGAGAAGGCAAAAGACTGGAGCAGGAGGTGAGATGCACAAACGAATAAAGCTTGGGGAAAACAGACTGTGATGTATGGTATGGCAATAGCAATGTTCTCCTTGACATTGAGGACAGGAAGTTGGAATTTCTTATAGCTTTATTTGCACAAAGTTCCATGTCCATGTTGCTTTGCAGAGGCTCACAAACAAAATAAAATTCCTTGTCCCCAAACAGCCCATAGTCTTATTTTATAGGAGAAGATTAATAATAAAAGGTCAGGGAATAATGGACAGAAGCAGGGAGGAGGACACGTAAAAGCCCAAGCTTAGTAAGATGTGAAATAATGTGTAGGGTACTGAGATTTTCCATTGATGACAGGTAAGGATTAGGGCAAATGCAGGCTAGAAATAGGTTGTTTAGTCCAGTCTGTACTTGCAAACCATGATCACCATTCTGATATGCACCAAGAAATAACAATGGAAGGTATAGTTGGCCAATATTCAAAATGCTTTGGACAGTATTAAAATAATAAGGGGGAAATTATGTACTGTAGTTCCTGTACTGTAAAGTACAGTTAGGGATGAGATGAAGGCAATATCATGAAGATGCATGATATAGTTATACAAGTGGAATAAAGACCAAGTAGCAATTAATATATATATTTTATCATTACACTGTACAATTAGCAAACAAACTCAATCCTATTTGCTTTATATTGGATTCTGGCCTTAAGGCAAAATATGTAGATGTTTTTTTGGGGGGTGGCAAGTCTTGTATGGTTATCTGGATTGAGTTGGAGCTCATTTAACCTGAAGAAGTGGACAAGGCCCTTGCTGCTTCTGGGTCGGGCACTTGTGTCTCAGATCCATGTCCCTCCTGGCTTGCTAAGGGTGTGCAGGAAGGGATGCATAAGTCGGTCTGGGCGATGGTTAGTTCCTCTTTCAGAGAGGGAGTAGTTCTGCCAGCTCTTAAGAACGCAGTGGTATGCACTCCCCTCAAGAGGTCATTACTGTCCAACTAATTTGGACAGATGTTGTGTGATGAGAGTGGCCTTCAGAGGATCTTGGATGAAACAGATTATCTCGACCCTTTCAGAACAGGATCTGGGACTGAAACAGCATTGATTACACTTGTAGATAGCCTGTAACAGGAGTGGGATGGATGTAATGCATCTATCCTAGCTCTTCTTTACCTCACAATGCTATTTGATACCGTTGATCATGATATCCTTCTGGATGGACTTTGAGATTTGGGGGCTGGTTCTCCTCCTTCCATCAAGGTCAGCTCCAGTCAGAGATGATGAATGATTGATCTACTTTGTGGGTACTTCAGGGCTTTATTCTATCTCCTTTCCTACTTAATATCTACATGAGGTGCTGAGTAAGGTTTTCCATTGGTTTGGGATTTTCAATATGAAAATAACACCCAGCTTTATCTCTCCATCTCATGCACTCTGGGTGATACTCTGGATGTCCTGTCACAGTGTCTGGAGCTGTTCTTTTAATTTTAATGTTTTCATATCTTTATATTCCTGTTTTTATGGTGCTGTAAGCTGCCCAGAGTCACTTGATAGTGACATATACATTGAATAAATAGATAAAACAATCTTGAACAAAATAAAGGGCATTCTCTTGAAAATATGCAAGAATAAAAGGTAGTAATACATTGCAGAAGAGGACAGAAATTTTGCACTTGTAAGAAATGTTAGAAAATGTCATTGCATATCTATTTCTAAGATATATATTTAAGTGCATTTTAAATTGCATTGCTAGTATTGTAAAAGAATAACGCCAAGCATCGGATTAGCCAGTTTAAATCTTCAGATTTCAAACAAATAGTAAGTACCCTAAATCCAACCAGCCCTACATTACATATAAATAAATAAATATGTACATGACTTATAATAATTTCATATTAAAAATTCAAATAGAAAAATTAGAAATACACTGCATACATATGCACTCTGTATTACACAAATTTGAATTGGAAGATTTGAGGGTTAAGATATTTTTTTTCCAAATTCATTCCAGCTGTTTTCTGCATTCATGGAGCCTAATTTCTGAGAAGCCTTTAGGAAAGGGTGGTGAAATCATATCATGTTGGAGGAAAAACAAATGACCCAATTATCCCAAACAAGACTTGAGGACACCATCTGGCTCTGTTTAGTGATACCATAGTGTATGGGCCTTATATAAACAGCATAAAAGTGACTTCTACTTTACTGGATAATTGTGTGACAATGTGACCTCCCAACTTCTCCCCAGTGCTTGCATAAGTTTAATCACTGTTATCATTAACATCAGGTCATAGCCAACATTCCCAGCTGAGATCCAAGAAATGACCATGCTGTTCAAACTCTTGTACTCTGGTATCTCCAAAGACAAAGGACAGTTTAAATGCATGCAAAACATGTAATCAAGAAGATAATCATTTGCCAGGATAACCCCATGCACCCAGTAGGAAAGCAGATCTTCAGGAAAAGGACTAATGATCTATTAAAACTCTGTGGAATATATATATTTTTCTGCCACATTTCTTTTTTTTAAAAAGAAGTGCATAGTTATGAGTTTTGCATGCAGGAAGCCTCAAGTGATCCCATGTAATATGCTTGACATGCAGAGGTGGGTTCTGAATTTTCTTACTGCCGGTTCGTTCAGGGTCGCGTCTCGAGCACACGTGAGGCGAGCAAAAAATCCAAAATGGCGGCACCCACGGAGTCACCGAAAGCGACCAGCTCCGTAATGTCACTGCGGAATTACTACCTACTCTATAGAACCCGATAGAACAGGTAAGAACCCACCTCTGTTGACATGTGAAGAAATGTAAAATGCTCCCAAAAAGCCCATATAGTCACTGTGGAATCAGGCAATGGTTTTCTGGCATTTGTCACACACAAACCTTTGTTGGTCCTGCTTTGAAGTGCTTGGGACTGGGTTTTCTGCACACAGAACTCATGATCTATTATAAAACTGCAATTCTTCCCCCAAATGTGTAAAGGAATGAAGTATTCTTTTGCCTTAAGATCTCCAATCATAACCTGTGTTATTTATTAACTGATTTTTTGTATTACATCATGATCTGCTCCCTCTGTATTTACATAGACGTGTATTATATTTCTTATCATAATCTAGGAGGAACCTCATCCATTTTATTTTCATTGAGTAATAAAAAAAACTTGAGGTAGCACATATATGATGCTTTTAATCCATGTCATGCAAGCCTTACAAATTAGCACAGACAAAGAAACAATGTCATATAGGTCACTACTACTTTTACTGTAGCAGCTATGGTAACAGAATCTTGCAAGACTGAACATGCTTCCCATCTCTTCTTTTATCATCATACGAATCAGGGAGGGCCTTGTCTGAGAAGTTTCCCCATGTTATTTTTTTCAGGATGGTCTTAGACCAGAGGTAAAATCCAATTTATTTTACTACTGGTTCTGTGGGCTTGGCCTGGTGGGCGTGGTGTGGTTTGGTGGGCATGGCAGGGGAAGGATACTGCAAAATCCCCATTCCCTCCCCACTCTTGGGGGAAGGATATTTCAAAATCTCCATTCCTACCCCACTCTGGGGCCAGCCAGAGGTAGTATTTGCTGGTTCTGTGAACTACCCAAAATTTCTACTACCGGTTCTCCAAATTACTCAAAATTTCCGTTACCAGTTTTCCAGAACCTGCTGGATTTCATCCCTGGCTTAGGCCCCTTTTATCTGACTATTGCCTTGTAGCAGCTCTACCTTCTCTCCTTCAAGGCCCTCTGTGTGTTATGAGGAGAACAGTATGCTCCTAGCATAAGACAAAAGGGGTCTTGAATTTCAGATATTTCTCAATTCTTCCATGTCCAAAATAACTGACACCCTTGATGGTGAAGCGGGGGAAAAACATGGTTTTAAGAAGGCATTGGCTAAATGACTGATTAAGATCTTCAACGCTTCCAATTGAGAACAGACGAAGTTAACACTCATTACATCTTCCAGTTTCCCATGTAGTTATTCTAAAATATGCTTTCTATGTCAGATCAAATCAGCTGCTTTTTAAAACAAGTCCACAGCTGCTCTCCGATTCAACAGCTAGTGCTGGAGAGAGGGGGAGAGAGAGAGAGAGAAATCATTTTGGTAATTTCCAGTACTTGCTAGCAGCAACATGACAACAATCAGGAGATTTCTGCTAATTAAAAAAAAAGAACATTTGGGCTGTTGTACAGCTATGGTAAGAGATGCTAATACTCTGTTGCCTAGGCAGGGTTATAGTTTTCCATAATATATTGGGGAGATTGTATGACTGTAATCAATTCACCAAAGATCAAATTTTGCTATGAAAAGGCCAAATAGGTGTGGCACATGTCTGTAATGTCAATATAGATTGTCAATACATTGCTATAACATTTGAAGAAGAGATTTTTACCAGTCTTGTAATTCAACCAGCCAAGGATTAAGCCAAAGACACTCTGCCATAAAATCAAATACACTATTCCTAAATAAACATGTGTAGAACTGAGCCAATTATGCTGTTTTGGCATCACTCATGGAGCCTGATGAGCCAAGGAAAAAAAGTATGGAAGAAAAATTCTGTAAATAAAGAACATTGCATTTAAAAATCAATGATGGAGCTGAAAGATTAAATTAAACCCAACAAGTGTTCAGTCTTGTGGAAAAGCAGTATGCAACAAACTATGTTAAAAGTGCCCAAAAACATGTTGCAGGTGCCAGAACTGCAGGCTGATGTATTCCTTTAGAATCCAGACATCCATTACCACCTACAACACTTTTTCATTGGACAAATTTTTAAAAACCTGGAATTTGAAATCTTCAGAACTGCAACATTACACTAAACAGACTTTAACTCAGCCATCAAGGCAAGCAATTTGAATAGCTTTATTCTATTTATTCATAGTGTAAAGCTCTAAATGGTGTAAGCTGTTCCTTTTCATCTAACTTTAGAAGATAGGTATAGATCCATGATGGCGAACCTATGGCACACGTGCTACAGGTGGCACACGGAGCCGTATCTGCCGGCATGGGAGCCATTGCCGTAGATCAGCTCCAGTGCGCATGCACGCACTGGCCAGCTGATTTTTGGCTGGCCATGTCCCCCTCTCTTCCCTGGAGTCTCCACGGCTTTTTGAGGTAAGTAAAGGGCTTGTGCGGAGGCTCTGGGAGGACATTTCTGGCCTCTGGAGGACCTCTGGCGGGGTGGGAGAGGCTGTTTTCACCCTCCCCAGGCTCCTAAGAAAGCCTCTGGAACCTGGGGTGGGTGAAAAATTCACTGTGTGCCCGAAGCGGGGGGAGCGTGGGGCAGTCATGCGTGCATGCAGAGGGGGCATGGCACATTGAATTATGGATGTGGGCCTGCACATGCATGACACACACACACACACACCGTTTCCCTGCTTTTCGCACGCAATTGCAAAAAGGTTAGCCATCACTGGTATAGATTATAATCTTTTTCTGAAATGGTATTGGAAACGTCACAGAGATTCAGTGGGTAACCATAAAATTAGGGTGGGACAGGGTCTTATTTTCTTTTGATCGCCAAAATAAGCATGTGGCCTTA
>JANHFT010004488.1:404259-421530 GCA_032467955.1 Pseudoxenodon macrops | reverse complement strand
TTTTCTGTCATCCAGGGAAATATATTCTGCCTCCTTTAATATTTCCCAGGATATTTCATTTTCTAGGAGAGGGGTGGTTTTACTTCCTACACTGTCTTCTTTCTTGGTTTATTTTGCTATTCATTAGTTGGTGTTAGTTTATATGTTTTTTGTAAAACTTTTAGTAAAAAAAGAAATGGAAATAAAAATGAATTATGGAAAAAAAAGTTATGTTATAACCATAGAGTAAGTACTAAATTTATCATTTATAACTGTTACAAAGAAATCACAAGCTATTGTTTGAATCTTTTTCTTTCTTTTCTCTTCTTAGTATTTTTCCCTTTCTTGCATATCTAGCTTTCTCTTTGTCCTTTTTTTCTCACTTTAATTAGTAGGTTGTATTCGTGTTTATTTTATTTTTTTAAACAGATTTAAACAAAAAAATTATGTAATACCAAAACTGAATAATAAACTGAGACTAGAAATATGGCAGAGCTGGAGACAGAGGTGAGGAAATGGGGGGCGGGAGGTGAGTAAAAAATACTTGCTAAAAAAAACTGGTCTGGTTTCTGGATTGTGTAATTATTATTGACTCCAGAATGTATTTGAAAGAGGGCAAAATATGTTATCTTAGAATCTGGATAAGGCTTATCAGGTATGGTTACAGAACCCTCAAATGCCTGGTTCTAGAAGAGTGAAATATGGTATTTGCACTTACTTTTTTCATATATGCATTTCATTTATGTTGTACAGCTAGTAGTTTCTTGTCTGCAAGAAACCTTGGGAAGTGTGGTGTCATGAGATAGCAAGGCAAAAGGAAATCCCATTCTCAACACTCCAAGACAATTACAGTTGCCAGCTTTCTTACAACTAAATTATATGTAAATGTGACTTTAAAAAAATCTATTCTCACACCCATTTGTGAAACATACTATGTCTTTTAAAGTGACTTTGTGATAAGAAAAAAGCTGGACAAGCTAAACCTGTTGGCTGCTGGGACAAGTCCAGACAGGAGAATTTGAATAAAATATCCATGATAATAGCAATCCTAGGCAAGTAGACTATGGATAAGTGAGCTATACCAATGTTTCTCAACCTTGGCAAACTTTATGATATATGGAGTTCAAATCCCAGAATTTCAAACCAACATGCAAAAAGTCCTAGAATGAGTCCTTGGCATTCCCAGTGTGAAAACTTGGACAACTGTCAACCAAAGCTGTCAACTATTCAAATAGTGTCAACAATATTGGACCAGATGGAGTAATCAGTATGGCTATGTTCCCATGATACTCTTAATCAGGGCTGTCAGATCTAGGCTGCAAAAGTCCAAACAGCCCTCAATAGCAGCAAAGGAATACAAAAACACCTTGCTGCCATCCAGTGGTTTCTGAAGTTTTTAAACCTAGATCTGATAAACATGCCCTTTACTGAATTAGTGGGGGTGATGTGTGGTTAGTGTATTATAGAAACACCAAAAAGTGATCAACTGACCCAGGTCAACTATTCCTTTGGTGTTACGGGTATATGAAAAATGAATCCACACAAATAAAATCAATCAAATGATCTATTTTGCCTGCCCAATCATGTAGGAAAAATGCTGAACAGAAACACTGATTTGGAAAAAAGTTTTTGACAGGATAGTAGAAGTCACTGCTAAAGTTTGGAAGGCTAGAACGTATTTCCTTTTTTTTTAATGGCAATTTTTTATTTTATTTTTATAAAACCAACTCACAACTTACAACATCTGTTGTCAGAGTACATATTTATACCTTAACATCAACATAGTTTTTATAGAAATATCATCATATTCATTTAGTTAGTTATTTCATTTCACAATCAAATTTAATACCTATTTTTCCTCCTCTGTTCCCTTCTCTTATATATCCTAATTCACCTAATTTTGCAACAACTTTCCAACTCTTTCTACTTCCCTCCTTCTCTTTCTCACTCTCACTCTCTACTTCTCTAACCCCTTTCTCTCTCCTTTCCTTTTCCTACTTCCTTTCCTTTCCCCTCTTCTCTTCCTTCCTCTACTTCCTTTCCCCTCTCCTCTTCCTCTTCCATTTTCCTACCGACCTTCCACTCTCCCTATCAGTTGTTGCTTCCTCTCCTCTAATCAACAGTTTTTGTTTCTAATATAGAACAGATCTCTAATACAAATTTTATTGATGATGATAATCTTTATTTTAAATAGTTTCTCTCTGTTAATTTTGCATTGTATTCTAGTTACCTTCATTTTTAACATTCCTCCTTTTCATATATTTCTTATGAGCAAAGTGATTCCCATGTCTTCTTTTATACAACATTTAACCTATAACTCCTGTTTTCCTCTTTTTTCTTTTCCGTTTCGGCCAGTCTTCCCTTTACCTACTTTTGTTTATTTTATTCACTTTCTTTTCACTTATAACAGTAGTGTTTAACAACCCTAATAATCATCCAAACAGATCTATAGGTCTAATATTATCACATTAATCTACATAAATCTATGTAACATTAATCCAGATTTATTGCTTATCGGTTCCCATCCAATCACATTTATGCACAATATTTTTATATTCATATTCCCATACTATATATTTATTGTCATAATGCATATCATATATATCACTGTTTCACAATTAATTGTACAAAGATACATCTGAGTTATTCATTTTAATACAGATCATCGCCTCCAAAAAAAAAAGAAAAATGTTATCTTTTCTCCCCTTTGTTGCTTTTACTTCCCTCTCTTTTACATTTATTCCAACAATATTAATTTTCCATTTCACATAATTAGTCTCTGCCCTTTCGTCTTTTGTAATTTGGTTTCCGCCATGACTTACCCAATGAGTCAATAAGATACATAAAACACACATCTTTTTAACAAAAAAAACAATAATAATTATACATGTTTATTAATATTAGTACAATTAACTCTACTATATGTATATATTTTTTAACAATAATACTTATACATGTTTATTAATATTAGTACAATTAACTCTACTATATGTATATATTTTTGTCCTCCTTTCTTCCCATTAATCTCCCTCTTTAACCATTCTCTTGGTCTCTCAAAGATTCCACTTTTTATTAATTTTCTTCTCCTCTCCCATCCTCTTAACTTTTCTTTCTTTCTTTTATTTTTATGAGTATAGATTCTTTCCACTTGGATTCCTCTCCTTTCTTTAATATATATCATTTGTTTAGTTACCCTCCCAAACTCTCTTACTCTCTTCTTACTACTATCTCTTTTAACTTTTAATAGTTTCTCTTTTACAAGGTATTTCCCCCTTGTTACTCTTTTAGAACCACTGCTAAACCCAGTGAAATCATCTCTATACATTTTCTTTTCAACTCTTTTATCCTGAGTTCCACTGCTTAATTCAATTTCAATTATTTCAATTTCAATTTCATTTTTATTTTTGTTTTTTCCATATTCCAGCAATGGTCCAAATTCTTTTTCACCCTTCCACATTTCAAGCATATTTTTTATCATTTCAATAAGTTCTAACAATTCTTCATGTGTCTTTATTTCCATTTTGTCTTGTTGTAATTATTTAAAGTTTATCCAACACTGTCTCTTTAAATTTGAGTTTGGAATCTGTGCAGTTTCTTTATAATCTGTATATCTCCTTCCAAGTCCAAACGTTTTTGTTCTCTAAAAATCCAGACCAAAAACACACCCTCTTTCAGATCTCACTGTGTCCAAGTTATCTTCCACAAGAAGCAAGGTCAAAACCCACAGCTGCACATTTATATATTTTTTCCTTTCTCTCCAACTTTCTCCAAATTATTGTAATGTCATCTTTCCACCAGCAGATGGCCTCGCTGATTTTCTCATATACTCAGTACTATATCAATATAATAATATTCAAATCCACCTGTAAAATCTTTTTTCCAAATTTTCTTCTTTTTAAGTCTTTATAAATTTCCCCATTCCAATTGTAAAAGCAACGATCTTTGGGTTCTGTTGTTTAAAATTTATTTTCTTTTTCCCATCTTTAGTCCAAGTGCCGGTTAGCCACCATTTTCCATTCCAGGCACTTTTGCATTCCAATTTAAAAGTTTTTTAAATTATTCTTTAAAATAGCCGAACTCACCCAGTTCCACACTTTGCTCAGTCACCACTCCTGCACAGTCGCTTAGATCATTTCCTCCAGACAAACGATATCTTCCCTCCTGCTCAGTTCATTGTGGCTGCCTGGCTTGTGACAGTTCAAAGCTTGTCTCCTCAGCCGCCGGGTCTAGAGGCTTCAGCCTGCCCTCCAGGCAAATTGCCTTTTCCCTGTTCATGCAGGCTGGTGCCCCTGTACTCCACTGTCCCTCCAGGATAGTTTTGGGTCAGCTAGGACCCCCGGATCAGCTGAGGTTCGACGGTGTCTCAGGACCATCCAAGAAGCACGTTGTCTCACTGCGACGCTAGCCATGCCCTCCATCTCTGTCAATTTTTTAGAGGTTATCCAGGGTTGCAAGTTACCATTGGTGTTCCTCTGAAGGAGAACTTCTGTGACAGTCACATCGCTGGTGTTGGCTTGGATTATGAAGGGCTGTTCTAGATTAGGGTGTCTGAGGATTGGTTGCTTGGCGAATAGCTTTTTCAGCTTGGGATGGGGTAGAGGGCCTATTCCCAGCTTCAGTTTCCTGTAGCCACCTTCCCACGAGATGGTGGGGCCCCATTTGTCCATCCATGCCAGGCCTAGAATCACTGCTTCTGTCATTTTTGGTGCCAGTATGAACTGGATCAACTCCCAGTCCCAGCCCATCTCTACTTTTACAGGTTCAGTCAGGAGTGTGGCAGGGGCTCCCCCTATTAGCAAACCATCAACTTGTCCAAGCGTATGGGGTTGGCTAGGGGCTTTGTCCTGATTCCTAGCTTCATGACTATGGGCAGACTGATCAGACAATTGCTACAGTCCATGTCTATGATTGTTTCTACTTCCTCCTGTGCCCCTATCTTAGGTACCAGTAGCCTTGACTGAATGGCAAATGGACAGATGGTTTCACTTACCATCGGGTCATCCTTGCCATCATCACTGCTGTCATAGGCTATCAGCAGCTGGGCTTCTGAGATTGGAGTTCCCTCTTTCCGATTGAGGGGAGGGGGAACTCGATGGCTTGGCAGGCAAATGTTCCCCTCTCCATAGCTTTTCGTGGTGTCTTTTTGGCTGGGCCAATTCTGAGGTCTTTGCTTGCGGAATGGGGGCTGGAGCCAGGCACTCAGTCACTCGGTGGTCTTGCTGGCTGCATCAGAAGCATTTAATCATTGAGGTTCCACTTGGCTGCTCTTACACTTGGTGGGGGCTGGATCACCAACCAAGTTGTTGCTGTTCAGATTAGCTTTTGGGTTTCTTATCAGTTGATCCTCCCTTCTTGTGCTGGGCTCGAGGTCCATGGCCACTGCCATTCGGTACCACTTGTAGATTCAGTCGGGAACCCCTCAGCAGACGCAGGTGTGGAGCAGCTCCTTGTCCAAGCCTTCCTTAAAGAAGTAGATCAGGAGTCGTTCAGGCCAGTGCCGCAGCTTGCCAGCAATTCTCCTGAACTCTTGGATGTACTCTTTGGCTGGGCAGCCCCTTTGCTTGACTCTCTTGCTTTCTGCCTCAGCTTCCTGGGCTTGGGATTTGTCCTTGAATCTGTCCCTCAGCTCCTGCAGGAAAATATTGATGTTTCCCAAGTCTGGTGCATCCTCATTATGTAGTTGAGTCACCCACTCTGGTGATTCTCCCATTAGGTTGTCAGTGATCACCTGAACTATTGCTTAATCATTGGGGTAGTCATCCCTGTATTTATCAATGTGTGCCCATGCCCGGTTCAGGTAGAATGGCAAATTGTCTGGTTCTCTGTTAAAAGTAGCTCTGAAATGTGGCCGGGAGGCAGGCTGGGCTGGTGGTGGAGGTGGTGGTGGCACAGTGGCAGGGATCCACTGGGCTTAGACCCAGCAGTGACACAGGTGGTAGGCCCACCTAGGTGGCACCTGTCAACCCTGTGGAAGCTGGGGCTGCCCTCATTATGTAGGCTAGTTTCCCAGGACGCTGTGGCAATAAATCATTCCTACTGTGGAGGAAACAGTCCTGAGCTTGACTGCACTGAATGAAGCATGATAGGGCTGGCTAGCCGGGCTGCTGCGGTGGTGAACCAGTCCCACCGGGAAGGAAACATCAAAGTTGGCTGGTTCAGTATCACCCCCATGCATTCGGGCCACTGCGAATGCCTCAAGGTGCCAAGGCTCAGCCAGTCGAACCTTTCCAGCAACTCCTCCAAGGTCTGGCTGCGTACCTTGGTCTGGTATCTCCAATCTCTGAAGTCACTTAGGTCCAGCATTCCCCTTGCCCTTCATTTGAAGATTGTGGTCCTTGACTCTCTCGTCAATGTCATTGGATGATCCCTCACTGGCTCCTGGAACAAGCCTCAACTACCAAAGTCTTCCCTGCCTGATACAGGTCCACGGTGACTGGCCATTTGCTGCAGACTTTGGGCCAGGTGCCCACTTGACATGTGATTTTCCAAGACCCCACTGCAGGCTCCTGAGGCCTTGTCCCCTCTCTTTTCCGTCCCATCGTCTTCGGAGTAGACCAGGTGAGCAGCCAGGGCTCACGACCCAAGAGAGCTGCTCCGGTTGGAGCACAAAATTAGGATGGTTGGTTTAATGTCAGGGTTCTAAGTAATACGTCCATAGCAAACAGAACTCTGAGGTAGGTAAATTCCTCAAATAACAGTTTTAGTGGATATACCATATTGACACAGGCTGGTGAAAACCAACTCTGAATGTTCCTGTGGTTTTCACCTAATTAAAAGTAAATGTTTTCTGCCTTCCCCAAACAATCAGTCACATGGTCCAATCAAGGAGTTATCTGGTTGCCTGGTAACTTCACTCCTCCTCTCTCCGACCACTTGTGGGAATATCCTTAGTTCCCAGGAGAAAGTATTTTGTTTTGGTTACAAGCCCCAGCTATTTTGTCAGAGTGTGCAAAGTGTGACTATGTGAGACAACCCAGGTTTACAGAGTCAGCATATTACCCCCAACAATTTGGGTCCTCATTTTACCCACGTCAGAAGGATGGAAGGCTGAGTCAACCGTGAGCCTGATGGGATTTGAACTGCCAAATTGCAGGCAGCCAGCAGACAGCAAAAGTACCTGTAGTACTGCACTCTAACCACTGCACCACCACAGCTCAATTTATCCTTTATCCCCTAACATTACAATATTTCATGTCTGCATGTTTACTCTGCTTCCGATGTGTTTTCCTGCTGCCATCTTTATACATGCAACATTGTTTTCAAATACTGGTACAACTTCCTTTACATTCAGATTTACATCCTTTACTAATTACAGGGTTCATGACTTCCCCATTGAATCAATAAGATACATAAAAACACATTTTTTTAAACAAAAAACAATAATGATTATATATATTTATTAATATTAGTACAGTTAACTCCACTATATATATGCAAGCGCTTCTGGCAAGGAGGAAGAAGAGAGGCTGTCAGACGTGCCTCTTTTAAAAATCCAAGAAAGGAAGACCCAAACTCCATATTTATAGAGAATGGTACTTTTACTGAACTGATAGCAACTGAAGCAAAGCAAGAACTGAAGCTAAAGGCATGAAAAATTACATAATTAAAATTTTCCCAAATCCCTCCTCCCAAGGACCCTAGCTGAATGTCCAATCTGCAGATCTCCATGGTGTCATGTGGGGTGCCTCTTCAGGCCTCTTCATGTGGAGCCATCCATCTGGTATGTCAAGACGGTTGACCTTGAAGTGGTTATAGACCGCCCATTCAACTGCACAGCAGAAGATGGGAACGTTCCTTCCCTTCCCCCAAACACGATACATCTCCTCCAGCACACTTCCCAAATCAATCCTCCTCCCCCCATTTCTATGGCAGCTGACAGCAAGCAAGCATCCCGGAGGCTGACATTCAGCCCTCCTACCATTGAAATGTTAGTCCTATGGGAGACAAAAGCATTTCAACATAACATAGACAATGTTTTAGGGCTTGTCATGGTACTTGGAGTGGAACAACTGTAACAGCTGCAGGGCTTTGACATCATTCTCGGATACCCATTCAGAGTGGGTGGAAAGAAAATGTTTACAAGCCACTAGATATTGAACCTTGCCCCTACTTTTTCTAGAATCAAGGATTTTCTTGATCTCAAAATGCTGCTCATCCTTGATGAGGAAGGGAATACTTTGTCCTGGCAAAAACTTTATCTCCCACTTGATATTCCTTAGACCCAACTCTTTTCTTTTTTTAAATTTTTTAAATTGAAAATACATTTAAAACCATTGGACATAGTGTGATTTCCCTGGTTTACACTGCTTCACCAAGTCACACCTTACAATAAAATACGTTTTCCATTATAATCTTATTTACAATCAATAATTTTCAATAGACACTATGCATTTCTGTCTGTCTGTATTGTTAACCTGCCAGTTCTAAACTTATTTACACAATATATTGATACAACAATTTCCGAATATTTGACTTATCCATTGTCCCTTGTCTCAGCATTCCTCCTCCACTCCAACCATCTATACACTTTATTCCAGATTTCATGGTATTCTGATTCACTCTTCTCCTTAAGCTCCATCGTCAGTCTATCCATTTCTGCACAGGATAGTATTTTAGTTATTACTTCCTCCTCTAAAGAGGTCTCTGTATTTTTCCATTTTTGTGCAAATGTTAATCTTGCTGCTGTTAGCAGATGCAACAATAGATATAATGTCCATTTATCATATTTGTCTATTGTAATACCCAACAGGAAGAGTTCTGGTTTTAATTCTATGTTTTGCCCTAATATCTCTTCTAGCCATTGTTTTATTAATTGTCAAAAATTTTGGGCTTTTGAACACTCCCACCACATATGGTAGTAGGTCCTTAGCATTTCATTACATTTCCAACACCTTGCTGACATTTTTTAATTCATTTTGGCTAATCTTGTAGGGGGGAGATGCCACCTATAGAACATCTTGAATAAATTTTCTTTATACGCCGTGGCTAATGTGAGCTTCCTATTCCTTTCCCAAAGTTTTTGCCAGTTGTCTAGATCAATCCCATATCCAAAATTTCTACTCTAAATTAGCATCGTCTCTTTTACCTGTTCTTCCAGCATATCATGTTCCAATAGATATTGGTATATCTTTCTTATTATTTTGTCTTCTGTTCCCAATAGTATTGAATCTAATTCTGTATATCCTAATTTAATTCTCCGGTCTTTTTTATCTTTTGTATACCGCAATTGTACTTGGAGGTAAGCCCACCATTCTAATTCCATACCCTCCTCTGATAAATTCTTCCTGGATTTCAATTCGCCTTTTTCATCCAAGATGTCCTTATACATGATCACTCTCTCAGCTTTGATAAAATTTGGGTGCCTGTAACTCTCCAATGTAGATAGCCAAAACGGTGTTTCCATGTAGTTTCCTCATTTAATCTTAATCCAAACATCTAGTAAGGCCCGCTTTACGTAATGTACGTAAAATACCGGTGTACCCTATACTTTTCTTCCCAAAGGATCGCATGCCAGCTGTCTGCATATCATGGCCTTCTAGTGCTAGTAACCTCTTATTTCTCAAGAATATCCACTCTTTTGCCCATGTGAGGGCAGCTGCTTGGTAGTATTTTTCTCAATCAGGAAGGCCCAATCCCCCTCTTTCTTTGGAGTCCTGAAGAAATTTGCGTTTTATTCTTGGTTTCCTCCCTCGTCAAAGAAATTTGAATATAATTTTATTCAGGTTTCCAAAAACATCCTTTCCCAGCCTAATGGGTATACTTGATATAGAAAAAGAAGTCTAGGAAGTATATTCATCTTTATGGATGCAACTCTTCCCATCCTTCATATTTCTTCAACTGATTTCTCCTAGTAAAAGCTATCTAAGAACTGCAAATTTAGCTTCTTCTTTCCATGTTAGTCTTAACATGGCTTAGGACATATTGAAGGATCAGGCATAGGAGATCTCTTAGTCAACAGTGCAATTAAGAAGCATGCCTTGTTTAAAAATACTATAGTGATGCAGTTAAAAAGTATATTGGAATCTTCTGCCATGTGCACAGGATCAAAAAGCACTGGCTAAGGCATATGAATGGAATCAAACTATATACAACTGAATAGCCATAGTCACATTAGTCATGGCTAGAACGTTATCAAGACTTTTATGGACAATTTTGAAGGAGCAAAAGAGAATGTTGATTAACTTTCCAGTTCAGGAAACCCTACGTTCCTCAGTATTAATCACAGAATAAGCTGCATATGATACTTTATTTGGTATCGTGTCTGCTGATGTCAACCCTGTTCACATTTTAAAAGCAACAGATTCCTGATGTCTGAAGGAATCGTTTAGCCTAAGTTGTTAACCCCAGAGGTCTTCTAATCAAGGCTGTCAAGAGAAAGACAAAATTGAGCTTTCAGAAATTTCCTGGAGGCCAAAATATTGGCATTATCAGCCTCTCCTCCACTGAAAAAGAACAAGAACGTGATAATAAAGAGGATAAAAGAACTACTTTGTTAAAGGATATGATTTAATTATTGGCTAACAATACATGGATAAAATAGAAAAGATAAGGAAAACTTCTTAAAATAAAGCACATATTCAAATTATGAAGAGTAATATTTCATGGGAACTTATCTAGTAAAAACAGCATGCAATTTTATTACATAAAAAATAGCTCTCTTCCTGATTCTTATTGTCCTATGCACTACATACTAAATTTTGACACCTTTAGGAAAGCTACCATATAAAGCACAATTGCTAATTAAGATGTATATCCATATTAAAGAGGAAGGGAGAAGCTAGTATGATTATAACTTATGATAATTATGGCATAATTATGAACAACTATGTCAGTGGGTGAATTAATGCGAAGTGGAAGATGGCCAGAACAAGGTAGGGAAGAATGATTGGCAGTTCACAAAAGCAGAGCAACTAAAAGAGGCAAATAAAATCCATGGTCAAAAACCAGCCAGGACTGGGAAGAAGATGAAATAGGGGGGAGAAAGTGAAGATGAAACTGATTATGAAGCCCTGAATTAGTTCTGAAAAGCAAAGGAACTAATTTTAAACAAAAAGGCCCACACAGGCTGAATACGAGACTACATAATAGAGGAGATGACACTAAAACTTTACTCAACTAGTGTAAAAACAGGAGGTAGTGGTAAAAGTTCAAAATGAGTATAGCGCCAAATACTGAAACTCAAACTACAGGAGACAAACAAGGAATCAAGAGAGTGGAGAGATTTAGAGAGTTAAGAGTTTGGTGGAGTGGGGATTGCATTAATATACATGAAGTGGATTGGTGTTTTTGAGCATGGTGTTTCTCAACCTTGACAACTTAGGATTCTTGGAGTGTCAATGTGAGAAGCATTGTTCCAGTACATCACTAAGTGAACATTAGACAACCTTGTGATGCAGCTACGAAAAAGACAAATGCTATTTTGGGATGTATGAACAAAAGCTGAGCATTCACAGGGAATAATTATCTCATACTCTCTGCCTTAGTTAGGCCCCACTTGGAATACTGTGTCCAGTTCTGAACACCACAGTCTGGACTAACTGGAACGAGGAAGCTACTAAGATGATGAGAAGTCTAGAAACCTAGTCCTATGGAGAACAGTTAAAGAAACTGAGTATGTTTAGCTAGGATTTTTTATTCCAGTCTAAATACAAATGTTATCTTCAGTCAAATACACATTTCAAATTATTCATTTAAACGATACATTGAAGATAAATTATGACATAAGTCAGCTTAACCACAACATCACTTCTCCTTTGAAGAAGCCACAAGAAAGAGCCAGCTGCGGCTGATTCAAAAGAAAAATTGGCTAGCACAGGTTGCAAATGTTAAGCTACTGGCACCCTCTCAAAATTACCCATTAAGAGTTTTTTTTATTCAGCAACAGGAATCAGATGGTGGCTCAGGTATTTGTCAATGAAGGATTTCTCAGTGATTAATTTTACTTCATTGAAGCACATGATGTGGGGACCCAAACCTAGCTCATTTCTTCTCTTGTATTTTGCAATATTCACTATGATTTTTTTGGTCCCATTTCCTCTGCAGATCAGGTCCTCTGCAGCTTCAGAAATAGTCCCTCTTCTGAAGTGGGTTCATGAAAAAAAAAGTTGTTCTGATCGGAAGGTAAGGATCTATTAAAACATCTTAGCAATTTTTCCCTACTCCAAAGTAGAACCACAAAGAGAATCAACAAAACTCTGCCCACCAATTCAATGTTCTACAACTATATTGAACTGAAACTTCCATGACTGCTGATTGGCAAAGTTGCCGGTGAATCTGAATAAATTGGATACTAAGATTAACAGTCTGGAGAAGGAGAAAGGAAAGCAAGAAAAATGTTACCTGGGTCTGCTTCATTGCCCTTTCCATTCGACGAATACTTCCCTTCTCAAGTTTTGTTCGTAGAAGAAGAGCAGAGGTTTGGATTGCCCAGAACTTTGGTTGTGAGAGCAGATACTGAGAAAAAGGAAAGAAAAAGTATTCACTTATTCATATATTTTTTTAAAAAGAAAAAATATTTTTCAGCCTAGTGCTGCAGTCCTATTGTAATCTATGATTATTTTTGATAAATGGTTAACGAATTGAAAGACCTATATCAATGCTATCAATTCAGTTTACAATCATCCATTGGTATGAGGATGAGGAGGATGAACTGCCTACTCTGCCAAAAATGTCATCAGTTTTTACACACGTTTTCCTATATAAATTATTAAAAGAAAAAAAATAGAATATTGGTTTCCATGTATTATTGACACACACAAAAAAGCAGCAAACCAAATGTTCAAACAAATGTTTCAGAATCCCACTGGTTTGGACCCAGCAGGATTCTACAGAAATGGAAAGGCATTTCTGTTCCAGCAAGGCTCCATTCTCTCAACCCAAAAATGTTTGGTGAACTTCTTTTTACATGGCATCAAAGTCTTGCTATAAAGATCCAAACAGGAAAGGCAAGAAATGCACAAGAGGCATTTGGTTCATACTTTTTGACATTCTAGCGATTTTCTCAAAAGCACTTTAACTCTTCCATGAAATATGACTATAAACTCTGACCGAGGACAGATAGACTCTTTGGTGTTTTTATTGACCAAGAACTATGATAGTTGCTGTATCACACAGAGATCTATTATATTGTAAAAAGGTTCAAATAAAAGTCTATCCAATATTTATTGCACTGAATTATAATACTATATCCTTCATCTAATATTTAAAACATTATAGCAATCGACAGTAGCCACAGACAACATCCTTTCACATATCCTTTGCTAGTCTTATTCTGCTATATGCTTTATGGTCACAGTAAGTCTGGAAGATAATATGCACTATATTTGATTGTCATGCCTAGGATTCTGATGGATGGAACAGGAAAGTCTTGAAAAACTATTTCAAACTTTTCAACTTTTTAAAAAGGGAAAATATTGCCTTCTAATTATGTTTTAATAGACTTTGTAAGAGGAAGAGAAGTATTAATCTAGGCAGCTGGATGACAGCCAAGTTAACATATCAAATAGAGGCAGAGACCTCTATTAATGAATAAGAGAAGATTATTATGAATTATTTCATTTCAGAAACAAATTCTGTTAATCTTAACATGCATCTGTACTGGGGAAGAATTTGTTGGCCAAAACCATCAGTCATAGAGAAGCTAATCCTACAAGATCTAGATTGTCCTGTTTCTCAAACAATTGTTAAAACTAGGAAAAATATTCTGTATCTTAAATCTTGTAGGATCCCAGGGGGCATTCTGGGATGTCCAAGTTGTCTGCCACTTCCAGATTCAAAGTAGATCAAAACTTCCCAGCTTTATCACAACAATGGTGATCTGGAATTGAGGAAATAGGTATCTGTACTGTGATGCAACTAGCTGATTTTGGAATCTAAACTCAATGGATGTATCTTTAGTCCAACTTTAATAACTTTATACTGTATTTGGAATTAAGCACCTTTTTAAAGAAAGATAAAGATTTTTTTAAATGTTCTGCTTCTTTTTCTCTCTTTCTCTCTGTAAACAGAAAGAATTTTGTACTGGACCATAGAATGCTCTCAACAATCCATGTATCAATGGCTGGTTGTTTGTTGCTGCCTGCTGCTCTCTAGTGGTCAAGATCGATCCAGGGATTTAACTGAAGTTGCACCATTATATCATCCTATCATGGCCATATGATTTTCTACCAACTTTTAAGTCTTCCAGCAGTGCTTATCTTCTTCAACTAAATATTTAAATGCTTTGCAGACTAAACCAGAAAACATAACTGGAATTCTGAAAGCAGATTTTGGCTTCATTCATAAAATGGTAGCCATAGTTGCTATGAGCAGTCATTAAACAATAACTGATCAAAAGACAAGCAAATAAAAGAGCTCTCCATAAGCCTCTCTGGATTTCTAGGATATTTCTACTTCCCTAGTCCTTTTATTTTGTCCTGAGCAAGTTGTCGTGCTTCTAAATTACCTAAGGAACATTTATAATTGAATAGTATATTGAAAAACATATATACAATTCTTCTATTACTTTAACTATCTTTAGGTTAGAGTTAACTATTTTTTAAATTTAATGTACATCTTTGAACAACTCACATGTAAGAGCTTTGGAAATAAACATTAAGAAGAATATGGGAATTTGGTATCTCCACCAACTATTCAGATGTTATATATTCCACAGAAATGAAAGCAGTAATTGCCGTTGGTTAAAGATTTATGTCTTCAGAGGGGACAAATATTAAATACTGTAATTTGGGCTTTTGTATTTTGAACAGATATAATTTAATGTAATAAGAAAATGAGACATTTTAAAAGATGGAATCAGGTGATAATCTAAGCTCCATTCACTACCGATGATGTTCCTAGTTTGGGTAATGAAGTGTCTGCAAGAAAACAACCAAGGACCCCTCCTATCAATCCTGAACCTCAAATATTCTCCTTTATTGGTTCCATTCAGATAGTTAATAGAAATATGACAGAGCCATGGAGAAAATATGTAATTCACCATAGTTCTGACTTCTTCGAGATTGAGACAATTTAACTAAATTAAGTCACCTAAGGTCCATGTTTATTAGAAAATATCACAGATGCAATTTTATCATTTTTCCTGCAAAGCATTATAAATTAGAGCACTCTTTTCAGTGAATTATCCTAGAATGCAAGATTTTCGTAGTGTAGCAGGGCAAGTCTTAATGATATCAGTGGTGGAAGAAAAAGGGCATTCTTCAACCTTATTTTCCCCCAGGACAAATGCTACTAACATCCAATCAGACAATGCTGCTGTTTCTGCCTCTGAAGCCACACTCCTGCACTATTGAAACAGCTTTTTTATACAGCAGGAACAGTGTGCAATTTGCTACAACTAGCATGTTCAATGCTAAAAAGCAAACCCAAGCTAAGTCTCCACCCTAATCTGCACAAAGGGACAGTTTAATTAGAAACAGTGCTTTTCCAGATTTTGCTTTATCTAATCTTATAGCCACTGTGCCAGACTTCTAACATTACATCATTAAAAATAAATCATAAGGACTGCCTCATTGGATTAGACGAAAGGGTCTTGCTATTCCAGGACTGGAAAAAAATGTTCAAGAGGAACTTTTTAAAAATATCTGCATCTATATAGATAGAAAATACATATTTCTAATATTTTCAGATTAGCGACCTATTTGGTTGTTGTTTTTTAAGCAATTTTTTTTCAGCAAACGGTTCCATTTGTAGTAGACATACAGGTTTCTTGAGTCTGTGGCTGATAAATATAGACTTGAACTCATTTATTCACAACATTCAGTTCCACGTAGCTGTGGCTTTTGACCTGATGTTTTGAGCACATTTCGCCACATTTCACGAATATGCAGATCTGATACTGATCCCACTCAATTTCCCAGTGACCTGCAACTTTCTTACCCTATATGGTCATCCTCTCCCTGTCTGTTACACTGTTACTCCCTCCAGTGTGAAGATGAGGAAGCTCATAGTTTGGGCTCAGTATATCCGATCAATCTCAGTTGCATTCTGCAACTGTCTTTAGAAATAATGAACATGCTGAGGGTGTGTAGGGGAGGGCTCTGCTGAGTAAAATGGCACATTTGTGAAAACCCTTATCCCTGTGCGAGACATATTGCCTTGTGGTGAAAGTCCAGTATCCATTACAGAATTAAGAAATCTGTTCTCCGCTCTGTACAGAAACCAGACCCAGTCACTCTGCAAGTGTAAGAATCTCAATATAATTTTCCATCCACACAACCCCCACCTGAATTGGGTGGAAGAGACCCAAATTCTAAGGAATATACCCTTGAGTAGAACCATAATCTGTAAGAAAGGACCGTAGCTTGATAGATGTTGGAGTGGCAGAAGGAGCTAAGAAATATAAATACTGATTTGTATGTGGGGGTTTCCTGCTTTTAATCTTATGGGAAAACAAACCAATAAACCCAAACCTTCTGTGATGGATTCTAGTACTATCATTTTAAATGCCTGTGGGCAAGCCATGATGGGTTAACCTATATGCATTTTAGGTTTATGGCAGCCAAGTATTTTTTATTATAATTCCTGCCTGAGTATGTAGCTCTTCCCACTCCACATATATAGAATATCTCACTCCAACACAGGAACTTTTCAAAATGATGCTGAATTCCTCCTAGTTCATAAGTAGATAGGTGACTTTGTTCTTATGTACAGATTGTACAGATTCATTATTGTTAGATATGTAAAACAAGGGAGAAGGCAATGGCCAATTCTTCTCTACTGTTGTCAAGAAAATGAATGAAGGTGGCCATGAGCTCAGCAGAAGTCAAGCTCAATTAAGCAGAAACATGTACTGTTAACTCTTGACAATCTTTGAAATAATCATTGCTTATTCCAGTAATCACTAGGAGGTTTTCTTTCAAGGACTTCTAAAATCCTTCCTAGGCAACCAGACCCATACCCACTTTACGGGCATTGACAAAAGCTAAAGAGGCACTGTCAGGGGTGGGCTTCAAAATTTTTAGTACGGGTTTCTCTGCCTAGTTGCTGGGTGGGCGTGGCCTAGTTGGCCTCCTGCACCACAGCAGGGGAGGGGGGGCGTTATTGCCATCCTCAGGCTTCGGAGGCTTTCATCAAGCCTCCAGGAAGGCGAAAATGGCCTCCCTAGGCTCCAGAGGCCCTCTGTAGGCCGGCCCTCCCGAACTTCCGGTAGGCCCCTTTTTCAACCTCCCTGAACCTCCTCACACACCTTGCACTTACCTGCATCCAAAATGGGTCGTGTGGGGACACCTGGGAGGGGTGGGGCAGGGTGGGCAAGGCCAGCCAGGAGTTGGATTTGGGGGTTCTCCGAACTAC